>CAKNXH010078804.1:9365-22032 GCA_932178445.1 Andricus quercusramuli | reverse complement strand
AACCGAACCCAGGTCTACAGATTGCCGGTCTGGTGCTCTACCCACTAAGCTACTGAGAGACGAGAGAAACTTTTTCACAATCCCTACAAGTTGAATTCCGACGTCATTCCTTAACTTGTAAGATTTTATTTTCCAACATTCGAATGTCTTATATTTTTGATGTTATGGTTTTGACCAGATAAATTGTATTATTAATTTTGATGTTGATTGTTTTTTTTGTCTACTGGTCTAAATCAATATTTTTCAATATTGACTTATTTTCTGAATTGTGAAAAAATTGCTCTCTAGCTCAGCTGGGAACCGAACCCAGGTCTACAGATTGCCGGTCTGGTGCTCTACCCACTATGCTACTGAGAGATGAGAGAAACTTTTTCACAATCCCTACAAGTTAAATTCCGACGTCATTCCTTAACTTGTAAGATTTTATTTTCCAACATTCGAATGTTTTATATTTTTGATGTTATGGTTTTGACCAGATGAATTGTATTAATAATTTTGATGTTGATTGTTTCTTTTTTGTCTATTGGTCAAAATCAATATTTTTCAATAATGACTTATTTTCGAAATTGTGAAAAAATTGCTCTCTAGCTCAGCTGGGAACCAAACCCAGGTCTACAGATTGCCGGTCTGGTGCTCTACCCAATAAGCTACTGAGAGACGAGAGAAACTTTTTCACAATCCCTACAAGTTGAATTCCGACGTCATTCCTTAACTTGTAAGATTTTATTTTCCAACATCCGAATGTCTTATATTTTTGATGTTATGGTTTTGACCAGATAAATTGTATTATTAATTTTGATGTTGATTGTCTTTTTGTCTACTGGTCTAAATCAATATTTTTCAATATTGACTTATTTTCTAAATTGTGAAAAAATTGCTCTCTAGCTCAGCTGGGAACTGAACCTAGGTCTACAGATTGCCGGTCTGGTGCTCTACCCACTAAGCTACTGAGAGACGAGAGAAACTTTTTCACAATTCCTACAAGTTGAATTCCGACGTCATTCCTTAACTTGTAAGATTTTATGTTCCAACATTCGAATGTCTTATATTTTTGATGTTATGGTTTTGACCATATAAATTGTATTAATAATTTTGATGTTGATTGTTTTTTTTTTGTCTACTGGTCTAAGTCAATATTTTTCAATATTGACTTTTTTTCTAAATTGTGAAAAAATTCCTCTCTAGCCCAGCTGGGAACCAAACCCAGGTCTACAGATTGCCGGTCTGGTGCTCTACCCACTTTTTTCACAATTTAGAAAATAAGTCAATATTGAAAAATATTGATTTAGACCAGTAGACAAAAAAAAACAATCAACATGAAAATTATTAATACAATTTATCTGGTCAAAACCATAACATCAAAAATATAAAACATTCGAATGTTGGAAAATAAAATCTTACAAGTTAATGAATGACGTTTTCACATTTAAAGAAATACAGTTGTCGATAAGTATCAGACACTTTGTGCAAGAAATCTATTGGCTTCTAACGTTATAATAAGTACAATCAGAAAATTTTTGTGTGATAAAGGAAAATACAGAGATATATTTTGTCGTATAATAGCTGTAAGATTTTTAATATTTCAAATATATTTAACTCGTTTATAAAATTATGATTTTCAAATTGCTGATGATACTTTTCAAATTTCAACCAACGTTATTTGAATTGCAAACTCAAAGTTTATGACCGATAAGTATTTAGCATTCATAGTTTCAAATAAAAACTCAATCATCAAAAATTGTAAAGATTCAGGATTAACAAATTTTTTTAATCAGATATCAATTTCAGTTATTTTCATCTTTTTCTATTTTGATTCTACACAATACAATTTTTAATTCTTCAACTTCAAATCGTTTGATATTGAACATTTTCTTTAGAACTATTATTTATTTCAGAAGTTTTCCAATAAAATATTATTCAAATTGAAATTAATAATTTGTCTGAATCTCACCAAAAAATCAGACAATTTTCGATTCCATTGAAAATAATTCTGCCTGGACAAAAAATAATGTAAAACATAAATGCTATAATATGATGCCGATGTTTGAAATTGCTTGATTGTAATCCTCTTAATTCGAAATTGCTTATATTTACATCTGAATTTATTCAATTTAAAACGGCCTATCAAGGCTCTAATGAGAAGTTCTGAAATGTTTAGTAGGAAACTTGTCATGAAATTTTTAATATTTGAATTTGCATCTACTTCACTGTGAAATTTGACATTCCAAACCTCCGAAAATTAAGAAATTTCAAACCAAAGATTTTCGAATTAAAACTTTGAAAGTAAATAAATTTTAGTTTCAAGGCCTCAAAGATTCGAAGGTTTCAGAATTAGGCTTTCCAAACTATAATTTTAAATTCAAATTATATACATTTTACAGATGGTAAATATATATATTAATAATAAATATCATATGTAGTATTAAGTAATATTTGAAGTGATCGGATAGATTTTTGTACTCAAAAATGTCAAAATAGTGTCACAAAATTTGTAATGGGGGGAGGGGGATCAAGAATAGGAAAAAGTATGCTTACGTAATACTTGAACGGCCTCTTCTGTCACACAGGCACACAGCGTACGCTAAGCAACAAATGACCTGATTGTTCAACCAATGCTTAGAAAAAAAATCCCATGGTGATATTTTCGAAAAGAGAATTCCTCAATATGACAATTACTTTGTTTATAACAATTGCAAAACTATACAAAATAATTTAATTGTTTCAAAATTGTTCAAAGAAAAAAACCGCATCTAGATATTTTTGAGACGAATCTAGAGGTTTCTTCAGTTTTCTGACACGACTCTCACTTTCTTCTAAGTTATTCACAGTAGTTTCCAATCCATATCTACAAGCACACAGCAAATGTACACTAAGCAACAAATGCCTCAATTGTTCAACAAATGGTTAGAAGAAATAAAACAAAAAAGCCACATTGAGATACTTTCGAAAGGAATTTTTCAAGCCTACAATTAATTTTTTTATAACAATTGCAGAACTATAAATAAAAATGTTTAAAATTTTTGAATGAAAAAAAAACAACAAAAAAAACATCTAGATATTTTGGAGACGAATCTAGAGGTGTTTTCTGTGTTTGTCTTAGTTTTTTTAAATAATTGCTTTCGTTTCATTTCCATGTCCGTGGCAAACTTCAATGTCGTTACTTTTCAGCAAATTAAAACTTTATTTAAGCATCCTACCGCTACTTGTTGCTTAAATATTCGTCTAATTGAAAAAAATAACAAAATGTCTTTTAATTATGTGGCCGGATCGTCCACATATTACATGACACTCTAAGGGGGGGGGGGGGATCAGCCCTAACGTTACAAAGTGTCCCATAGGAGTGAGTTCGCAAAGGTTTTGTAACGCGTGACACAGTTCAGATAAAAAAATAAAATTTTAATCCTTATCCATACATTAAGTACAAATATTATCGTCAAAAAAAATTGAGATAAGTTTAAGGATAAGAATAAGTTTTCAAACAAAAATATGAGGGTTAAATTTTATAATAATAATTTAAAAAAAATCAATTTAATACTAAATAGTTGAAATTTTAATTTAAAATAATTAATTTTGAACAGAAAATGAAATCGTTCAACTCTCATTTAAAAAAAAAAATAATTTACAATAAAAAAGAAGAATTATCAACCAGTTGCATCCAGTAGAAAATGAAGATTTTTTGACAAAATAGTGGAATCCTCAAACAAAATAATGAATTTTCAACAAACAAGATTAATGTTAAAACCAAGAGAACGAATTTTCAAGAAAATACAAGAATTTGCTAACAAATAGTTGAATCACAAACTTATTAGGGCTAAATTTACAACCAAAATTGGAATAATTATATTTTCAAATAAAAAAATTAATTTCCAACCAAATAGTTACAGTTTGAAATAAATAGTTAAATTTTCAACCAAAAATACGAGATTTTGAGAAAAAAGTTAATTTACGACCAAATGAATAAATTTTTCACTTATCAGCGATGCATTTTGAACCAAAAGTGGAGTGAAACTTTTTAGATAAAAAAATTATTCTTCCACAAAACAAAAGCATTTATAAAAAAATAGTTATTTTGAAAAAAGTAGTTCAATTCTGAACGAAAAATATAAATTCTCAACCAAAATGTTAATTTACGACGAAATGATTGAATGTTTATTAAAAAAGATAAATTCTCAAACAAAAATAGAATAATTAAGTTTTCAGTTAAAGAAACAAATTTTCAACGGAAAAAAAGCAAATTATCAACCACTTAACTCCAATGGAAAATGATAAATTCTTGACAAAATAGTTGCATCCTCGAACAAAATGATGATTTTTCAACAAACAAGAATAATGTTACATATAACCAAAAAGAGGAATTTTCGAAAAAAATTAATTGTCGACCAGAAAGTTGAATCATAAACTTGTGAGGGATACATTTTGAACCAAACCTGGAATAACTAACTTTTCAGTCAAAAAAATTAATTGAAAAAAAAAGAATTTCCAACAAAATAGTTACATTTTCAAATGAGTAGTTCAAGTATAAACCAAAATCATTAATTTAAAACAAAACACTACATTTATGAAAAAATATTTGAATTTTCTACATACAATAAACGGAATTCCAACAAAATAGTCAAATTTTCAAATTAATAGTTCAATTATCAACAAAAAATATGAATTTTCAACAAACCATAAATTCTCAAGCTGTTAGCCCACTTTTCTACAAAATGTTCAAATTTTTGAGCCAAAAAGACGAATTTTTCACATAAAAGTTCATTTACGACCAACCAGGTGAATTTTAAATTGAAACCATGTATGTTCAACCAAAAAATGTATTAATTACAATGTAGTTCAACTTTAAACTAGGTGGTTGATTTTTCTGCAAAAAAATGTATTCTTAATGAAATATGCTGTTGAAATATGTTGGATAGGTAGTATTTCAACACAAAGAGATTTTAATTTGAAAACAAAAACAGTTGAATTCAACTAAAAAACGACAAATTTCGAACAAAGCAGCGGAATTCTCAATCAAAACGGAATAATTTTCAACCAAGCAGTTAGATTTTCAGTCAAGAAAAGTGATTTTCAACAAGAAAAAAAAGAACTTAAAATTTCAAATGAAACAGTCTAATTAAACAAAAAAACAGTTTTAAAAAATTTACTTTCACCATTAAAAAATTTTTTTATTCCCGATATTATATCCTCCATTTTGGATTTTTGAAGCCTGATACCACATTCGGACTCAGCGACCTTGAAAAACTTACAAATAGAGGAAAGGGCTCGAATTTGATATACCAACTCCTTTTCGATGGATTGCCGGGACTCTATGAACCGAAATTCGACCAGCAATAGGTCATTCGAAAGGTCATTTAATAACCTTTCGGATGGTTCGATTCATTATTTCATATCATCAACAGGTTTTTTTAAGATTAAGATTTTCCAAAAAACGAGTTTTTCGAGAATCGGTAAATGGTGGCTCTAATTTGATATACCTATAAAAACATCAAATTACATGAAAAATAAGCAAGTTTCCAATATGAAAATATTTATTAATATTATTTATGATGATACAATGTATAATCGAATCTGGTATTTGACATTCTGAAATCTGCAAAGGAGACAAATTGGACAATAAGTGTTAGTACACACACTACACTCGTCATTGTCAGAATCACATGAATCCACACTAAACAAGCACAGAAATACACACAAATACGTGCATGAATACATGAACCCATTTTTTGAACATTCTGAAAGCTGAATAATGCCTAACTGTGATTTTCTGGTATATCAAATTCGAGCCACCCTGATATCGATGTGTTCTACGAATATTAGGCTATTGTTCCGTTACCGTCAAGAAAGCGACTATCGTTCCATTACGAATAAGAATTAGTCTATCTTTTCACTACGGATAAGAACTAGTCTAAATTCATTTAGCTAAGTTTTCAGGAGAAAGAAATGAAATTTTGTATTTGTAAATCAAATCAGGAACTGAAAATAAGTAAACAAATTTTGAAAGTAATAATATTTATACCATGATTTCAATTAATTATTGAAAATAAATCTCTTCTCGGTCGTAGCAATGACAAAAAATATGTAGTTTTCTGTTCGGCAGTCTGTCTTGTTCGTCATTTTTGTAATATTTTCAGGAATAAATTAATTAAAAATTAAATATATTGGTTTGAAGATGCTCATGAATAGAAATATTATTTCATTATCTTGTTGATTACAGTTTTCTGTCTTATGCCAAACTTGTCTAGATAAAATTCCAAACATAACCTATAAGTTATGTCATTATGGAAAATGGATTTTAGGAACTTTTAGGTATATATCTATCAATGAATGATCTAAAAATATTTATTTGCAATTATCGTCAGCACGCCAAGGTTCGGACATAACCTCAAAAAACCTCATTAAAAACTTGTTTTGGGTCTGAAGATCAGTCCATGTTTACTATATATTTTGGTGTCGCTGAATCCGAATCCGATGTTCAAAAAACCCCAGAACGTCAAGGTTTTGACATAACCTCAAAAACCTCATAAAAAATCTTTTTCGGGTCTAGAGGTCAGACTATGTTTACTATATGTTTTTGGGGCCGCTGAATCTGAATATGAGGTCAAAAAAACCCCAGTACGTCAGGTTTCTGACATAAACTCCAAAAACCGTATAAAAAATCTTTTTTTGGGTCTGGAGATCTGACCATGTTTTCTATATGTTTTTGGGGTCGCTAAATCTGAATCTGATGTCTAGAAAACCCCAGTACGTCAGAGTTCTGACATAATCTCAAAAGACCTCATAGAAATTATTTTTTCGAGTCTGGAGATCAGAACATGTTTTCTATATGTTTTTGGAGTCGCTGAAACTGAATCCGATGTCCAGAAAACCCTAGTACGTCAGAGTTCTGACATAACCTCAAAAACCCTCATAAAAATCTTGTTTTGGGTCTGGAGATCAGACCATGTTTTCTGTATGCCTTTGGGGTCGCTGAATCCGAATCCGAGGTCCGAAAAAACCCCAGCGCGCCAGGGTTCTGATATAACCTCAAAAAACCCTATAAAAATCTTTTTTCTCGTCTGCAGGTCAGACTAAGTTTATTGTATGCTTTTGGGGTCGCTGAATCCGAATCCGATGTTCAAAAACCCCCAGAAGGTCAAGGTTCTGACATAACCTCAGAAAACCTCATGAAAAATCTTTTTTCGGGTCTCGAAGTCAGACCATGTTTATTATATGTTTTTAGGATCGCTGAATCCCAAGGCGGATGGATAAATTTAAGAAGTTTCTTTGAAAATCAAAACTTGGACGTGATGGAGTTTTTGAGACTGCGGATTCGAATTCAGCGACCCCAAAAATATATAGTAAACATTGTCTGACATCCAGATCCGAAAAAAGATGTTTTATGAGGTTTTTTGAGGTTGTGTCAGAACCCTGACGTGCTGGGGTTTTTTGAACCTCGTTTCCGGATTCAGCGACCCCAAAAACATGTAGTAAAAATGGCCTGACCTCCAGACCCAAACAAATATTTTTTATGAGGTTTTTTTAGGTTATGTCAGAACCCTGACGTGCGGGGGTCCTTTGGACCTCAGATTCGGATTCAGCGAACCCAAAAACATATAATAAACATGGCCGGACCTCCAGACCCGAAGAAAGATTTTTTATGAAGTTTTTTGAGGTTATGTCAGAACCCTGACGTGCTGGGGTTTTTTAGGACCTCGGATTCGGATTCACTGCCCCCAAAAACATATAATAAACATGGTCTGGCCTCCAGGTCTGAGAAGAGTTATTTTGTGTGGCTGTGTTATCTGAGAAATTCACATTTAAGATGCTATTGTATAGAAGATAGCCTATTATTCGTCGGAACATTTCCTACAAATTCAAAACTCCAGTATTTTGTATTACAGTTCGTAACGTAATTGAGGCTCCTATAATTTTCAAAACAAGACATTTTTAAAGATTTTTTTTTCTTTTACCACTTCTACTTGTTCACTGAATTTTTTAAAAACTGAAGTTAGACTAATTCTTACCCGTAGGGGAACGATAGACTAATTCTCATCCGTAATTGAACGATAGTCGCTTTCTTAACCGTAACCAAACAATAGCCTAATATTCGTAGAACCCATCGATATATCAAATTAGAGCCACCTGGTACAGAATGTTCAGGTTTAAAAAGCATAACCCCAGAACAGTAGCATCTCCATATCTACCAAGCAATACTATTCTACTAACACTACTTCACTACTACATGCAACATTTATTGGAAAAACTACATTCCCAAAATAATAAATAAACATTTAAGACTTCCCTGGAATGAACTCAGGATATCCGAATTTTTATTTTTCTGTCTCACACTTTTTGTGAAGCGAATGAAACAGTGAAACTGTCACTATTTTCCACTAAACTTAAGTGCGTTCAGTTTCCACTGTCACCAACCTAGTACATGTTTTAGTTTTCCAGAAATCCAGGTGGCTCAAATTCAAGCCCTATATCAAATTAGAGCCATTTCCTCTACTCATTTGCATAAAAATTCAACGATTTTCGAATTTTGGTATCGGCCATTTTGAATATTGGAATTCTGATACAAAATTTGAATTCAGCAGCCTCAAAAACATAAAGTTACTCATTTTTATAAAAATTGAACCATTTTCCATCTTTTATATTCACGATTGAATCTTACTATTTGACAGTTTTCAAATTTCGGCCGGCGAAAGGCACCTACCGATTCACTGTGAGTAAATGCAGTGTTGCCAAACCACGGAGGTGGGAAGGTGTGCTTCTTACCTGTGATTGGATTTATATATATGCTGGAGGTGAGAACGTACAGTTTGTATCTGCTAGTATGCGACACTAGCGCCGGTGATATATACCCGAACTAGGTAGGCGATACTGCTAATAAACGATGAATGTTGTCGCCTCCGAACGTTTTTTCGCCAAATGCTATAAAAGTTCATCTAAAATGGATTTACATCGAAAAATAGGCAAAACGTTGTCACCTCCGTTTTCGGAGGCGACAACGTTATGTATGAGGCGACAACGTCTAGTATATATATATATATATATTTTTTTTTTTTTGAGGTGACAACGTATAGTCTATACAGTCTGTTCGGATAAGTTATTAGCCTGTAATTCTTAAAGTCTGCTGAGTTGCCCGTTTTCGGCAGAAGCACTATGCGCCCTTCCACCAACCACTCCGGAATGGGCTCTTCCGACTTTAGATATGAGGTGAAAGTTTGGGCCAGGTGCTGGTGAGTTAAACGAAACTTCTTCCACCAGAAGGTCTTGATATCATCTGGTCCCGGTACGGAGTAATTCTTCATGTCTCTTAATACGTTTTTCACCTCCTCGATAGTGATAGGTGGGCATTCCTCCTTAGGTTTTATAAGAGCATTGAACAGCACCTTGTAGGTATTTATGATCTTTGAGCCTTCTCTAAGTGGATGTTGGGCTTCGTAGAATTCTTTCCAAAATGCTTCGACCTTCTCTGGTTTGGGCGGATGTTCGACAGTTACTGGAGGGTCTTGGAAGAGTTTAGATGCGTCAGATAAAAACTGTTGATTTTCTCTGACCCACATCTCTCTACGCTCTAGACTTCTCCTAGCGTTAGATAGTACTCGTATTCTGTCAACAATATGCTATCACTCCAGCGCAGCGGGTCGTCCCTCTGCCTTGAATGGCTCCCCCAACTCTAGGGTAGTCTGCATTGTGGTTCGACCCATTCGCGGGAGCCCTGCACGTTCCATTATTATTTCAAACCGGACTTACCACAACTGTGTTTGGTAAAAAAACCTTGTTTTGAACGAGAATTAGCAGCAGATGCAGTCCCTAAAGTCCATTCAAACAGTCCGTGTGAAAGCAAATAAAATTATTACCTTTAGCCAATGAACAAAGACTTAATTCATTCATTTCATCCTGATACTCTTCAACTCTATTCTGCCAGAATTATGCCTATTATGCCAGAACGCGTTGTGGCTGTTTTTAGAATGGTCAAAGGCCAAAATGAGTGACCAAAACGCGTTCTGGCATTCTTGAAAAGGCCAGAACGCGTTCTGCCCTTTTTAAACCACTGTAACCAGTTCTGTTTTTTAGTCTTAAAAAGGGCTGACTCGAAACTCTCCTTTAGAGTAATCAAACTATATGCGATGCTGTGTGGGAAAAAAATACGCCGTTGGAACAAAAATCCGACGACTTCTTAAATTTGAATGGATCAAAATATATTTTTGTAGTACTTGGAAAGGATGGTACTTCGATGAAGTACTGCACGCTTAACAAAAATGGTATTAATTTGTATTCAACTTTAAAATGCAATCGTTTATATTTAATATTTTGGTACATTCAGATTTGAGAGAGGAGAGTTTCGATTCAGCCCTTTTGAAAACTACCAATCAGAACTGGTTTTGGTGGATTAAAAAGGGCAGAACGCGTTCTGGTCGTTTATTTTGGCCTAACCAATAGTTTCTGCTGAATATGGTTACAATAATCAATAAACAGCCGCGGGCAATTGTCTAGGAAATGTCCCGAAGGAATAACCCCCAAGCGGAGGCGTAACAACCCTGCCGAAAGCTGAATGGCACCTGGGTGACGTATCTCAAACGGTGACTCTGGGATACCGGGCGGCCTCTCAAAGTACACAGCCTTATCCTTGCATGCGGGGCTCTACAAGGATGGACAAACCCTCTTACCTAGCTGCTCATGGGGACAACAATGACAACACCAAACATAGTTGTGGTAAGTGAGGTTCAAAACAATGGAACGTGCAGGGCTCCAGACAATGGGTCGGACAACAATGCCGACTACCCTAAAGTTTGTGGGAGCCAATCAAGGCTCAGGGACGACCTGCTGGAGTGCTATGATACCAGTATGGCCCCTGAACGAAAAGGTCACATGACGCGACTGCATACTCTGCGGTGCGAGAAACACCTAGAGCTCTCGCATTTTTCGCATAATAGTCGGCGAAACCATGCCAAGGTTCTCTGGAAAAGGGGTTATTTCGGTCTTTGACCTTTCTAAAAACAGCCACAACGCGTTCTGGCATAATAGGCATAATTCTGGAAGAATAGAACTGAAGAGTAGCATGATGAAATACATGAATTAAGTCTTTATTCATTTGATAAAACTAGTAAATTTCTTTTCTTTTACACGAACTTTTTGAGTAGATTTTACGGAATGCATCTGCTGCAAGTTCTCGTTCAAAACAAGGTTTTATGTTTGGCGGCTATACGAGGTATCGTATTGATAACAAGGGTAAATGTCGGTCCAACTACGTTAAGTGTAATTCGAAATGCCATTAAAATAGTTCGCGTAAAAACAAATCAATTTATTACTCTCACCCAATGAATAAGGACTTTATACATTTATTTCATCACAATGCTTTTCAGTTCTATTTTATTCACATGCATAAAAATGGCAAATAAATGAATTTCTTCATGAAACTGGTTTAAACTATTAACTATTATTATCTGTTGGTTTTCTTTTGTCATTAAACATTATTTTCGAACATTTTAATAAGAAAATCTGTGTGAGTAATGCATTTAAATTCTGAAAAAGCAGCAGATAAAAGTTATATTAATCAATTTATAACAATTAAACAAATAGAGAAATTTAATCTGTAATACAAATTTCTATTTAACGAAAGTAACCTCACTCACCTCTATTTTTGGAGGAAATTTCAGTAAATAGGCCTAAGTATGTGCTACAAATATAAACAATTGCATTTTTGAAGTTAAGTAAGAAACCAATACAATTTTTTAAGTGTGCAATACTCCATCAAAGTACCACCCTTTCTAAGTAGGTAAAAAAAAATACTTTGGTTCATTCAGATTTGAAAAGACGGCTGATTTTTGTCCCAACGAAGTATTGTTTCCTCACTCAGCATCGCATATAGTTCAATTACTCTAAATGAGAGCTTCGAGTCAGCCCTTTTGAAGACTACCAATCAGAACGGATTTTCGTGTTCTAAAACCGATTAAAACGCGTTCTGGTCGTTTATTTTGGCCTAACCAAGGGTTTCTGCTGAATATGGTTACAATAATCAATAAACAGCCGCGGGCAATTGTGTAGGAAATGTCCCGAAGGAATAACCCCCAAGCGGAGGCGTAACAACCCTGCCGAAAGCTGAATGGCACCTGGGTGACGTATCTCAAACGGTGACTCTGGGATACCGGGCGGCCTCTCAAAGTACACAGCCTTATCCTTGCATGCGGGGCTCTACAAGGATGGACAAACCCTCTTACCTAGCTGCTCATGGGGAAAACAATGACAACACCAAACATAGTTGTGGTAAGTGAGGTTCAAAACAATGGAACGTGCAGGGCTCCAGACAATGGGTCGGACAACAATGCCGACTACCCTAAAGTTTGTGGGAGCCAATCAAGGCTCAGGGACGACCTGCTGGAGTGCTATGATACCAGTATGGCCCCTGAACGAAAAGGTCACATGACGCGACTGCATACTCTGCGGTGCGAGAAACACCTAGAGCTCTCGCATTTTTCGCATAATAGTCGGCGAAACCATGCCAAGGTTCTCTGGAAAAGGGGTTATTTGAGCGAAGCGCCTACTCAACTGCAGCCCAAACAAGCCGGCAACAGAGAAAGTGAGGTGACACTGCGACCAACCGAGAACAGACATCCAATAGAGGAAGAACGATGCTTCATGACCCGGAGAAATATCAACATTCAGGTTTCTCCTAAACCCAAAG
>CAKNXH010078803.1:0-42490 GCA_932178445.1 Andricus quercusramuli | reverse complement strand
CAGGTCGCAGTTGAGTTTTTTGACAGTGTAAACAATTAAGAACACCAGAAATCAATAACAGTCAGTGCCTAGATACAAATATGATGAAAATGAATGATCTAAAAGACATTTTATTGCCATAAAAAAATGTTATAAACTAATAGACATCTATCGAATTTTTACGAGATAAAATACTGGACAATGTTACTTAAAGTGAAAAGAATATTTAAACATGAAAATTCATGATTTTTATGAACAAATTATACAAATAATTGTTTTATAGTCGTATCTTTTTAGCAATTTTTCTACCCAAAGTTGCTGGGTGGGACTTATGATTTTTTTAGCCTGAAAGTTTTATTATAAGTCAAAAATTAAATTTTTCATAAAAAATTGCATAAACAATTGTTTATATTCTTCCATTTTTATAGGGAAAAATTTATTTTGTTTATCAAAAACATTCTCCGAATTACTTTATGATGTTACTTGCCTCTTATAAAATAGTTTCAGTCTAATTTAACAATTCCAATTTTTATTAACAAGTTTTATAAACAATTACGTGATAGTCGTGTATAAAATATGTTTTTTTTTTTTTTTATAAAACTTGCTGCGACTGATTTTATGCTGGAAATGATGTCAATAATTCTAATTGTTATCACTGAATGAAACACATTGACAGTTGTTAATATAATTTGTTGAGAACAATTGAAACTATTAGCATAGAATAAACCTTTTCGGTTCACCGAAATTCGATAAGCATTTAAGAAATTTTTTTGGTGTGCCCTGAAGAAACTAGAAAGGACGCCTAATAGGTTCACCGAAATACGGTGAGCGATATGTCAAATATTTTCGATGTGCCTAGACTCTTCGTTAATAATATAATCATGTATGTTTATGTTTAACAACAGTCACTCACAGTACTTATTATGTCTTTTTTATGAATAAAGGATGAAGAATTTTCAACATCAGGTGTAAAATAAACTTTTATTTATAAATCGATGGTATGTAATACAATAGCTCGAAAACCTTAAAAGTATATGTCAGTATACAAATGTAAATATAATTAAAAGATTCCTGAAACTTGTTCCAAAATCCGAAAAAAATAAGAGACATTTTTCTCTGGTTGATTCTCAAGCAATCTATTCAGATTATTACATTTTCGAAATAGCAAGAGATATAATCGAAACAACCATACGTTTCTAAAATAGCTCATATTTAAGAACTTACTTGGTACAGTATTTAAATGAAAATATATTTTTTTTTACAAATTAAGGTAAAAAGTTGTCTCTATTTAAAAATTCATTTGCGATCGAAATGAAATCTGATTTCTTAAGAATAATTTTATGTATCGAAAATAGAGCTTAAAAAAATCACAAGTCAACATTAGATTTTTGAACAACCTCCTTTTGGGATCATTCGAGACAAATACATAACAAAAGAGAAAAAAAGGAGAGAAGGAGAAAAGGAAAGATTCAATCAAAATTTGAAAAAGACGAATATCCAACAAAATACTTAAATTTTCTTCCAAATACATGAGTTTTTAACTAAAAAGATGAACCGTCAACCAAAAATTTATATTTTAATAAATCTGTTTGACGTTCAACTAAGTAGTATAATTTTCAACCCAAAAATATAAATACTAAACGGAAAATGTAACTGTTCCTATTTCGATTAACGATAACAAATATAAAGATGAAAGAAAAATATAAAGATAAAGATTAAAAATAATTTAGAAAAGATTAACGTTTTTCACACAAAAAATACGACATTTCTGCCTTATAGGTTATAGCTTGTAGGTTATGTGCACGCGCCTGCTGACGAAGGCAGGCTTATATATTGATAAATTATTTACATTTGAGGTTATTGCGTAAATGCGTAAAGTTATTCTTTTCTAGCAAGTCATCCAAGATCGAAAGTTTACTTGTAAAAATAAAATAAGCACGAATATATACGACAAACCGTTTGTCGGATGAAACAAACTCCGCGCGAAACTCGGGTTGGGGATGCCGTTCTCCCGCCTGAACGGAGCGTTACTGTAACAAAACACTGTTGGGGCTACAGCTGTTCCAATGTGGGCACACAGCGTCCCCGACAAGAGAGAGTATATGCACCAAGATGCTGGCGAGCAGTACGCGACGCATTTGGTGTTGCAGCTCTATCACGTGGGCGAGCAGCTCGCCCAAAATTTTTTCAGTGTATAACCATTTTCCACTTTTCATGAAACAAGTGTACTTCAGAGATTTCCTCGATGTAGACATTCCCTTCAATTTTTTCGAGGGTATAGTTAGCGCTGATGATCGGTGCTAGGGCCAGCAGGAGGGTCCAGAAGGGTTTCATTATCGTCTGTAAAATAGGGCATTTTCGGATTTATATGAATTCGGATAATTTTGTCCTTATTTCTTATTCGTAAATTATTATTGTCTGAGTAGTCAATAACTTCGAAAGGGCCTTTCCAAGAGGGGTCTAGCTTGCTAGAATCAGTATTGTTAATGATTTTTACTGTATCTCCTGGTTTGTATAGGGGGTGTTTGTGAGTGATATTTTTGTCGAGTCTTTTCTTCGTTTTTTCTATTTCTATTTCTATTCTTTCTCTAGCCCTTCGTAGGTTGTCTTCGTGTTTCTTTTTCCACTTTCTCACCAGTTCCGGATACGTCAGGGTTGGTGAACACGCTACCGATGAGGGCATGTTAGCTTCTCTTCCAAACATAAGTTCAAAGGGTGAAAATCCTGTTGTTTGGTTCTTCATTGTGTTGATTACAAAGTTAATAAATTTCAAATTGCCATCCCATTCATTGTTTCTTTCTGAAATGCTTGTTTTGATTAGGTTCCCGAGGGTGGAGTGCATTCTTTCGATGTTACCGTTGGACTGCGGATGAAAAGCTGTGGTTTTTACATGAGTGATGTGTAATGCTTCTTCAAACTGTTGCATAATGTCTGATAGAAAGTTTTGTTCCTGGTCTGTTAGGATTGTTTTGGGTGCTCCGAAGATGTAGATGTAGTGATCGAGCAGCCCTTCTCTTATTGAACTAGTTGTCTCATTAGCCATCGGAATTAACACCGTATACAGGGTTAATCTATCTTGTAGGCTCAAAATATATTTGTTACCTTTTACTGTTTCGGGTAATGGGCCGTATATATCTAGGGCTATTTTTTCATTGGGTTTCAGAGGAATGTCTGGTATAATCCCCTCAGCTTGGTTCTTGATTCTTGTAGTTTTTTGGAGTTGACAGATGGGGCATGTTTTGACGTACTTTTTAATGTCTTCATCCATACCTATCCATTGTCCTATTTTCTTCGCTTTTTCAATTGTATTCTTTTCCCCAAGATGTTCCGCATGCGCTTCTTTAACGATATTAGTTTTTTCTCCTTTCGTTAATTCTCGGGTATTGTTAAAGCATAGATGAAATCCTAAGTGGGGATACAAGTTAGATAGGTATTCCATCATTTCCTGTATCAGTTCCTTTTCTATTGGTGTAAATAGTGGGTCACCGAATATAAATCTTATCAATGTTAGTTTTTTCTCATAGTTTCATCGATGAACCAGCCTTGTTTCCGTAACCAATCCTCTTCATTATATTTTGGCATGTCTTCTTTATTTATTAATTTCCAGAGTTTTCCTACGGCGTTGGGTTTTTTTTAATTTTCCTTGCGTTGGGTTCAATCGCCATGTCATAGAATCGTTGTAAAGTTCATTTTGTTGAGGTGTTCCGGATCCAAATGAATTATTGGGATCGTTGTTACTTTCTACTGATTCGCACATTCTTCTGAATGGGATTTCAATTGTTTCTTGTAGTATTTCGTCCTTGATGATAGTGGGGCGTTTAACCGGTGTACCCAAAATTTCGCTGTATGATAGCTCATCGTCGGTAGTTGAATCTATTCCGTCTAGCGCTTGTTGTATAATGTCGCTGGTGTGGATTGGAAATAGTCTGGATAAGCAGTCTGCTACTTTGTTCTCCTTTCCTTTAACATATTCTATTTCATACTTATATTCCTCTAGTCGTAATCGCCATCGTAAGAGTCGCGAGCTAGTGTCTTTCACATTGTGTAACCAAATGAGTGCTTTGTGATCAGTTTGGATTTTGAACTTGTTTCCTAGCAAGTATTGACGTAACCTTTGCATTTCCCATACTATAGCTAAGAGTTCTTTTTCTGAGGTACTGTAATTTTTTTCTGCTTTATTAAGGGTTCTGCTAATAAATAAGCGAGGATGTCCGGCTTGGGATAGCACGGCGCCTGATCCTTGATTCGATGCGTCGGTTCTTAGAGTGAATAATTCTTTAAAATCGGGGAATCTCAATACTGGTTATGTTTTTAATGCGTTTTTCATTTTCTTAAATGCTTCTTCACACATTGGAGTACAATAAAAAATTGTGTCCTTTTGAGTTAACCTGGTGAGTGGTCTAGCTATAGATGAAAAGTTCTTTATAAACTTCCTATAATATCCGGCTAATCCTAAGAATGATTGCACGTCTTTAGGTGTTTTCAGCTGCTTGAATTCTTGGATTGCTTTGATCTTAATAGGGTTTGGCTTAACTCCTTCTGCGGTGATTAGGTGGCCTAGGTATTCTAGTTCTGAAGATAGGTACTCACATTTTGATTGTTCTAATTTCAAGCCTAATTGTTTTATTCTTTCCAGGACAGTTACTAAAGTTTTGTTATGGTCTTCTAATGTTTTTCCAAATATTACAATTACCATGTATTGATTGTAATTTTCCGGATAATTTAGATATTCTGCTTGGTCCTTGTAATTTATGTGCTTCTGGATTTCCTCGGTTGTCATCTCCTCCCCTTCTAAACATTGTTCTTGGGGTTCCTGTTGTTCTTGAATAGTTTTTACTTCCGGTGGTCTTTTTTGGAACTGTCCCAGTTGAAAATTTTAAGGTTTTGAAAAACATTGGGATGCAAAATGACCAGGTTTTCCGCACTTGTGGCAGGACATCTTTAATCTTTCACTCAGTGGGAAATTCGAGCTTGGTACTCTCGCCTGTTGGGGTGTGGTATTTGCTGGAGGTCTTGTTGTTATCGGGCGGGGTGGGAATTTAGTAGGTTGTCTAGGCACTTCGCTTTGTCTGAGTATTCTATTTTCATTTTTTTCTCGTTGCCAAGCTTCTGTTTCCAGTGCTTCATGCAGGGCTTTTGTTAGTGTGGTAGGTTTCACTGGTCTAACCTGTGACGAAATATCGTCTCTTAAATTCATTATGAATCTTTTGATCGCGCTGTTCTCTTCTATCTCTAGGGCCATTTTCCTTTTCATTCCGGAAGGGTATTGTGCTTGTACCGCATACACAAGGTCCTTATAGGCATCTCTGAAAAGAAGGCTAAAAGTTTGAACCGTGGTTTCTCCTTGTCTAATTGCGTCCAATTTATCTCTGCACAATTCAATTGAGCTTTGTATTCCGAGGTTAGTTTCTAAAGCTGAGTATAATTCTCCGTAACTTCCTATTGAGATGTGTCGTATAGCTTGTTCGGCGTTGTCTCTAATTTTTTCAGCTATTACGAAATCAAGTAGTAGGTCTTGATTGTCACAGCGTAAACGAGCTCTTTCTACGCTTTTTATCCATTCGTGGATACCGGCATCGTTAGTTCCATTAAGGATTTTAATCGTTCTTATCATATCCTTTCCTGGTGCTAGGGGAGTGATTATAGGGGCTGTTCTAGTGGGCAGCTTATTGGGTCGTTCCGTTGACATACTTATTGACAGTGCTGGATTCGTAAATGCAGTTTGCTGAGAGGTTGACTGTCTAATTTCTAATATCGGAAGCTCGGTGGATCGTGGTAGCTGTTTTATTATTCCTAGTCTAGGGATTTCAGTTTTTTGAGCATCAGGGTCTGAATCGTCGTCCGTTATAAGTGCTGTATTTTTTGCAACTTGTTTAATTTCCCGTCTCCTGTTGTGATTTTCATTGTTGAGTGTGGCGAGTTCTTCCTTCATTCTGCAATTCTCGAGTCTCAACGCTTGCATCTCTAATCGCAATTGCTGAATGAGATCCAGAGTTATTATTTTCCAAATTCTTTTGTACATATTTGTCAATCTCATCACCATTTTCTGGCACTGTTACAACAGAAAAGTCTCTATTCATGAGAGATCTCTGTATATATTTCTTAATATCTTCAATTTCATAACTGCCAGGGGGTATGGTAATCACCTGATTACCAATATAAGACTTATTCTTTCCAACATCGAAGTTAGGAATTGAGTTGCCAATTGCCAGGATGATCAAAATAAATATAAAGAAATCCTTATTGCTACAAATGTACATAGGAAGAATTATAGTTCTTCAAAGCCTATTAATTCGAATAATACTCTAAAGTATAAGAATATTATAGCGAAACTTTTTCCACATAAGCGATCATCAACAAGTGGAGTATCATTAAAGAAAAATAAAGGATCAAAGAGTTCAATACCTCAATTTTTAATAGCAAGAAAAGATTCAAGGCCAGACTACATTTATTGGGATGATCCTAACGAGCTGGTTGACCGCCTTCGACTACTCACAGCATCTCAAGCAGCAGGAAATCCAAGTCATAATATTGAAATTATTTCAATCGTCGAGGAATTCAGAGAAGCTCAAATCATATATTAAGAGATTGAAGCTCACTAAAGCGTCAGAATTAAAATGAGTATCGACGTGTTCGGACATCCTCTGAATCGAGCTGCGTCCGAAAATCATGGACCTCCTGGTATTGGTTCTAAATTTACCTCTAACGGTAATTATGATATCGATAAGAAAATACTCTGTAACGTTCAAGACGCTGAAGAACAGCTTGATGCTGTTAATTTGAGGCTTGTACAGCGAATCGTTCAATGCGAGATACGAACGCTTTGCCAGGTTACGTCATCTATGCGTAATGAAATTGATAACAATAATATTATAATGAAAATTCTTGAAGAATCAGTAAATGAGAAATTGAAGAATTTCCAGATTAATACCCAACAAGAGTAACCGTTACGCAGCGCTGAACTCATTGCCCAACCAGGCGCTCGACTGAACGCATTAGAAAATGAACTCAAAGAAGGAGATAGTAGTCATAGAGCTGCATAAACCTGCAAGAAAGAATTATCCACGTCGTTCTGTGATAATGCGTGGTATAGATGAGACATGGCAGGCTGACTTGGTTGTAGTGTTACCATATTCTCAAGAGAATGAGAGTTTCAAATACCTGCTTACTGTTATCGATATATTTTCAAAGTATGCCTGGGCAGTTCCTGTGAAAAGAAGAGTGGGCATGATGTTACATGATGTTAAGCCATGAAATCCATACTTGTACAGGGACGAGTTCCAAAAAACTTGCACACAGATCAAGGCAAAGAGTTTTACAACTCGGAATCTAAAGCTTTAATGCAAAATTATAGCATTAAACTGTACTCAACTTTCAGTAGTTTAAAAGCGTCTATTATTGAACGATTTAATCCTTCCCTGGGTCTTGTTTGGCGAGGAGGAAGTGTTACGGGGTGAACTATCACTGTCCCAAACATTTTACGCAAGTTATAGAAACGTATATAGCAAAAAATTCAAGTTTTCCACCTCATATGTGGGCTGAGTTTTCATCCACAACAACGCGTACTATAGACAGTTCTGAATCATCTGATTCTAAATTTAATGTTAATTAATAATTCCCAGCGGAGTAAAAGGACAGGATCATTTTTTAGAAAAAAAAAAAATTATTCAAAGTGTACTTTAATTCCCTGAACAATAGAAAAAATATCCAATGAGAAGTTTACGTAAAAATTTGAAGCACTGGAGAAAGAAGTGAAGAAATTTGAGAGAAAGAACATTTTCTTGTCAGAGAAAATGCTCCTCTTGAAAACCGACAAATAAGCAGCCCAGGTGCGAATTTTCGGTCTACTTGTAGTTGGGCCAACCCTTGGAAGGTCGGCCCAATTTTTTAAACAAATGGTTGATCCAACTTGCGTAATGATAACGCAAGTCTACCTTCTTACCCCGGTTGGCCCGACAGTGGCTGGTAAGGTGGAGCCAACAACGAGGCACAAGGTTGGCACATTATTGACTTCCAACATTGACCCAACTTTGTGAACCAATGGTTCGCCCAACTAGCGCAAGGATAATGCAAGCCTACCTATTTTCCACGGTTGACCCGAAAATTGTTGACAAGGTTAATCCAAGCAAAGAAAATGATGTTGGCACATCATTGGTTCTCAAGACTCAAAGTTGGGCCATTATCGATAAGAAGCGTTGGTTGCAAAAAAAAATGTTTTCTGTATTATTGCTGCACCCATTGAAAAAGGACACTCGCTAGGGATTCGAATACTACCAAAAATACCTAACTTGTTTGTGCCTAGTTATCGTATGAGCCATCTAAGTTATCGAACCACCTGAACGTTCCCAAAGAAATCCCAGCCATGTTTTTTACTGACATAGTCAGAGTCAGCTCGGAAATATATTCACTATTTTTTGATTGTGTACATATCACGAGAAGTTGAATTCAAAATCTTCAATGTGCAAATTTAAAAATTAAATGTTATGAAATAAAAGAATTTCTTTTCGGTTGGCCCGATGTTGGGCTGCAGTTAGCCCTATTGTTAGCATATTCTTACACAGTGCAAGTAACTTATTGCGCCCGACTGTTAACACAAATCTTATTCAAGATGGGGTCGACAACCACATGGACTCTATGGGAGTTTTAATGGTTATTCCTAACGTTACTAGGCTTCAAAGCAAACAGTTAACCATTGTGTCTAGCGAAATTCCGTTTACTAATTCCCGGCAAATTCCTAGATTTCCCTGATCAGAAATAACGTTTTTCCCGGTTTGTTCTTGTGATGTGTTTAGCTATTTGAGGATTGGGACTCTGGCAATAGCTTAGCGCCCGGAAAGAGCATAATTTGATATAAACAGTCACTTGTATTACAAAAATGAGGTGTTTATTAATTCAAAAATAAAATTTAAAATCAGATAAGACTAACGTTTAGCTGGGCATCCACTGTTGCGCTTTTACGATATTCATGGGTCGAACTCGACCCATGGTATGGAGAACTGATACAGAAGACGAAACTCCTGTACATTACCTACGCCAAAAGCAAGCAAGTTTCTTTCGGAAGTTAATAGTTCCAATCTTTCCAAGCGCGGCGCTAATATTTCATGTGCAGCCTTTCCCAAGCCTGTTAACCATGCAATTTTCGACATATACGACACAAGCGCCATATATGTGAAGTAACTTAAACATCCCGTGGTCTCGACTCGATTTTCGAAGCTGAAGACTTGAGTTTCTGCGCATGCCCAAGAAAACGATGTTCATTAGCTGTGATTTGCGCCTTCTTTTCAAATAAGACAAATTACGTTTTTCAAAGTTTTTATTACATTAGAATAATTTTAAACATAAAATAAAGATTTGGAATTTATGGCAACAGAATTCCCGGATCGTTCAAAGAATTCCTGGATCTTTCAAAGAATTCCCGGCATTTTCCCGTATTTTTCAAGTTTTTACAAAATTCTGACATTATATTTGCAAATTGCTTGTTTCAGAGCGTAGCAAGATTATGCATAATATCAACAAATTCGATAAAGTCCATTTGACTGCTACCGTTACCGAAAGTCGAGTAAATCGTATTTTTAGGGTTCTTTAAAAGAACTCACGAAAGTCTAACCGATTGTAGGCTTGACCTTGGGCCAGGGTTGGGTCGACAGTAAGGCACAATAGGGTTGCTTGCACTAGTTAATATTATGCCGACAGTCAAGCCAGCCTCACCCAGAGTTGGGCTGATCGTCTTCCGATAGCACATTCAAAACAGTTCAGCAGAGTCCATCCGACGGTCTGCCCGAACTTGGGTCAGAGTTCGGCCGAGTACAGGCACAGTAGGGTTACTTGCAGTGGCTAGCATTACGTCGATGTCGGCGGACCCTCACCCAAAGTTGGAAAGATCGTCTTTCGATAGCTCTTTTAAAATAATTTAGCAAAGTCTATCCGACTCTCTGCCCGACCTAGGGCCAGAGTTTGGCTGCGGTCCGGTGCAATAAGGTTACCTGCACTGATTATTATCACGCCGATAGAGGGGCAAACATCACCCAGAGTTATGCTGATTGTATTTTACTTGTCCTTCTGAAGTCATTCACCAGATTCTATCCGACTGTCGGCCCAACTTTGTGCCAGAGTTGGGCCGACGATTAAGCGCAGTAAGGTCACTTGAACTTGTTAATGTCACGCCGACAGGCGAGCAGACCTCGCCTAGAGTTGGGCCAATTGTATTTTGATGTTTCTTTTGAAACAATTCTCCATACCTCATGCAAATGTCAGCCCGGCTCTGGGCCAGAGTTAGGCCGACGGTCGGGCGCAGTATGGTTACCTACACTGTTTAATATAATGCTGATGGTCGGATCGACATCAACCAGCGTCGGGCTGATCGTATTTTTATAGTCCTTCAAAAAAAATGTGCCACTGTCCGTCCCAGCGTTTCCCAAACTTTTTTCGCATTTTCTGGGAAGCCACAGGGTCGCCACCCTCAAATTTTTTCACAATACTGGAACCCAAAAGAAGCACTGGACGCCTGTCGTTCGGACGCAGTTGCTTGGTTCGCGCGACCATACCATTGTTAGGGAATGAGACCTGGTTGGGGAAAATGAAAACTTCGTAAAATATCAATAAATTGAACTTCAATAGGCTCCTCGCTTGAAGCGAGGAACCTGCTTTGGAGCCTTCCAAACTACCAGGCCAGGAGTGGCATCCCCCTATCGGCGGTGGGGTACCCTACCCGCGGTGATACTTTGGGAAACGCTGGTCTATCCGACTGTCGGCTCGACTTTAAGCCAGATTTGGACCGGCGGTCGGGCGCATTAAGTTTACTTGGAAAAGTAAATATCACACTAACAGTTGTAAAAACTTCATCCAGTGTTGGGCCGACCATAATTTTATAATCCTTTTAAAAATATTTGCCACGGCCTATCCGACTGTTGGCCTGACTTTGAGGCAGAGTTGGGCCGACAGTCGAGTGAACTCTGACCGCTAATGTCGGCTGTCAATAACGTTGGTACAAAAAAGCTGACTTGGAGCTGCCAAAGTTGGACCAATTCTAGTTACCGTAATTCGGGTGCCAAAAAAGGTCCGAGCTTGGACTGACCGTCAAACTCTGGCTGCCGAGCCAAATTCGCACCTCGGAGATTCAATTTCTTTCGCCAAGTCCCACATTAATTTCTACCAGCGAAAGTTTACTTCTATGTCCCGAAGGCAGAAGCATAGTTCTCAATAATATGTGTAAAATTATAACTGACATATGGTTTTATGATCTGGGGAGCAACTACCTTATTTTTTAAGATCTATCACTCAATAGTATCTGTTTTAGCCCAACGTTTAGTCATTTATTATTAGACGGCACTAAAGATCAAATAGCAGAGTGACAATAGATTTAACATGACCGTCTACACATAGTAACCAATGGGTTCAAAAAAATTAAAAATGATGTGGGGAAATTAATGAGGTTTCACCAGACTAAAATTCTAGATTAGTAGAAAAGTAGGGGGGCATTGAGTGGCTTAAAGTGATTGCGTTATGCTGCCAGAGGGCAAATCTGCATACGGGCGTTACTGCCAAAATTCGAAAATCCACCTCATTCATGTTTCGGTAGAATTGCGATCTAGTTCGATTTAGAAGTGGCTCAAAATCCAAGTTTGGTATTTTTAAAATTAAGTAATAACATCTTTTCACAATTCAATAGAGCTAAGTGATAGCTCGGAAGTACTTTCTTGTTGTTTTCTCTTAATTCGAACAATAAAAAATCTATGAAACTCTTCGTGTGTCCATACTTTCGTTTTTGAGGACGTGCCGAATCATTGATGAGTGGTTTTCTTGGATCTGGTTGCTCCTTTCAGGAAGTTCTTTCGTGGTTTAATTGAGTTGTGTAATAGTTCTGGAGAACTTTCTTTTTCTCTATAAATTCAAAAATGAAACAATTACGCTTTTTTCTATGTATCAAAATCACAGTTTTTGGGGACGCGTCGTTCTTTTGACAAAGAAACTAAATATAAACTAAATATAAAAGAAGAAACTAAATATTTACCTTTAGGAAAATTGTAGATTCCAACAAAAAAGCCATGTCTGGGGTTCCCTTTTTAAATTATACATGTTTAATTCTTCAATTGTTGTTACATTTTTGTTGGTTCCACAAAATATTGTACACAATATCAAAAGTGCGCCGATAACAATAACAGAGGGTTGGAGAAAGATAGCGATTGCAAATTCACAACTATTTGCAACCAACTGAATAATAACAGTGTGGAGTTTTCAAAGCCTCATTTCGAATCTGTAAAATTATTCAATTGGGAATACTTTGCGTTACAATTGATACATTTTCAAATTAAGATATTAATTAATTTCCAGTTGTAATTGCCTCATGCTGACATTTCTTTCATTTGCAGACTTAAAAGCGAAAATTCTTCAATATCTGGTGGGTTTCCATTTCAAAGTGTATAATGTTAAATATTTCACATTTCAAGATTATCTTACTTCGAAGGATTTTCATTCAAAATTGTGTAATCACAAACACTCTTTATTCCAGACGTTTCAAATAAAAAATTGCATAATTATCAACCCTCCAAATGTTATATTCTACAATTTCCGAACGATATAAATTTTTTTTTCTTATTATTATTTAAATAACCGAACAATTTTGAATCCATAAATATTACCCAGAAACGGTCTATAAAGGGTTTTTATTTTAAAGTTTGGAATGTAAGATTCTGAGATTTGTCTATTATTTTCGCAAATTCAAGATAATTAACCTGAAAAATACGGTGATAATGAAAAAATTTTAAATAGTAATTGGGTAGGGGAACTCTATGAAAAATAATTGTTGCATCATTTTACTTTTCATTATTTTATATTACTTTTTCATACTAACTCAAGTTTCAAGTCAAATAATTTGACATTTTTAGAAACAAAAATTGTAAATATCCAAAAATTCCCTTTAATTTTGTTTGGATTCATGTTTTTTCAGAGAATATTAAGCGACAGGTACACGAATCAGAGTCCTACTGAGAGCAACTGTCATCTAAAAAATGTCAATAGCCCCCAGTAGAACCGCGGTAAATAACACCTGTGGCCATGTCTCACATACGTGAGATGGGTGGTCACAGGGCACGACGAAATCACAACGACAGGCCGGCGAAACCCTCGTGTGTCTTGTGGACACGAAGCGACCCAAGGATGTCAGCTTTCTGCATCCATCTCGCAAGTGCCTTGGCATATTTTTGACATGCGGGTATGACTCTAAGGTTACGAACCAGCGATAGTTTTGCACCACCGAGAGCACCTATCACAAGGACAATTACTCGCACCCAATATTTTGGGTTCAGACGTAGCAGCTCTCTTTTAAGGTCTTGATACCTCTCCTCTTTTTCTTTCTCCTTTGCAGTGATGTTGTATACGGACGAAGCCCAGAATTCGATCACGAATATAGTTCGTTTCTCGAAGTCTTGGAGCAAAATGTCAGGCCTCAAGTGCGCAACGGAGACTGCTGCCCGAAAATCGTAGTTCCAGAAAATTTGGCAATTCTCGTTTCAGACAATTGACTCTATATCCCTTGGAGCGTTCGGCAGGGCAGGGTCGCGACCAACACCGTAAGAGCGACAAAGATGGTAATGAAGTACTGTCAGGGCCGCATTATGTCTATAGATATACGTCGTTCCTGAGTGGGTCGGACACCCCGATAGTATGTGTTCTAGGTACTCAGCGTGTGCATGACACGCTCTGCACCTATCACTGGAAACTTCTTGTCATAAAATGCGGTCACGGCATACTATGGTGGAAATGTCACCGTCCTAGCATGCGAAAATAAAACTCTCTGTACCTGAATTGCGTCCTGATGATTTGAGGAAAGCAAAAGTTTGCTCCTTCGACAAGGACTATTTTTCTACATTTCTGTGAAAGTTTCCGTGCATATGCTTGTCGAGTAGCTGTTGGTGAAATTGTCCAACCTCTGCTTTCTTTACTTCGGCTTCCAGACGTCAAGAATCTAGATGGAGTAATGCACTTGCCTCACATCTGATGTTAAAATTCAGGCCGAGGGCCTCGGCCGCTTGCTCCGTGGCTTTGTAAAGGAACGCTCTTTCGCCAATCATTACGTGGTTCCTGACAATCTTTAGGACAGGATCTCTGCCATTCGCAACGATGTAAGCTGTACTTAGAACATTCGGTTATATTATATATATATATATATATATATATATATATATATATATGTATGTATAGACTTTACGTTGTCACCTCCGTGTATTTGACTCTACGTTCTTGCCTCCGCTATTTTCCGTGAAAATATTTGAAATTTATATGCACATATACGTTGACGGGGGCCTTCTGATTAGGTTTCTCAAAAGAGGGGTAAAAATTTCTCATTTTGAAATTTATATATATTTCTGATACTGGATGTACGAAGTGACCTCCTCTACATATAAGGGAGCGCGTTAGACACTATACGTACTCACCTCAAGCGGTGTTGCCACGTCGGGGAGGTAGGATTCTTACCTAGCGTCCATGTCTCCCAGGTATCTATAGGATCTGACAATTAAGTCATAATCAGGGAATGGTGCTAATTCGAAATATCATTTGTTTAGAAGAAATTGTTTTAAAAAATGTTATTTATTATAATATATCGCTTCAGAGATCTCTCGAAAATTTGTTTCTGGCGCTAATTATTATTTGCTTGCGGTTTTTTAAATGCAGATTGCTTTTGATACATAAAATTCTACTTCATACTGTAAATTAGATGCTTACATAAATTGTTTAAACAATTTACTATTGTTTTTAGTAATTTTCTGTTAGAATAGAGTTAGAATGTCACTTTTTTTTTTTTTAAAGTGCACTTTCTGTCCAATTTTCAATGAAAGCTAGTTAATACATATTTTATGTTAATAAAAAAATTGTTTAACATATTTGTTATTATTGTTAAAGATATTCTCTTTCAATAATGCTAGGAATTGCGGTTTTTTCTGAAATGTGCAACTTTTTGTCCACTTTTCACTTGAAATGAGTTAATATTTATTTTAAATCAGGAAAAATAATTGTTCAAACAAACTACTATTTTCATTAGCTATCTTCTCTTAGATAAGTGCTAGAAAGTTGCGGTTTCTTCTAAAAATTTCGACTTTCTGTAAAATTTCTGATCAAAGTCAATTGATGTTTAATTCAAGTTAACAAAAATAATTGTTCGAACAATTTATTGTTATTGTTAATGATATTCTCTTTGCTGGATGGTAGAATGATGCTGTTTTTTCTGAAATTTTTAACTATTTGTCTATTTTCCACCTGTAGTGACCTAATAATTATTTAAGTCAAGCAAAAATAATTGTACGAACAAATTATTGTTGTTCATAACTATCTTCATCTATATTAATGCCAGATAGTTGCAGATTTCTTCTGAAATTTCTAACTTTTTGTCCACTTTAAACTTAGTGAGGTGGGAGAACTAGGTCATCAAATGACTTGTGAAAGTTTTGTTTTGCATTAAAACCAGAAGTTTATTGCAAAACGTAAGAGCCAAACTTGGAATTGCAAATATTTTAATATTAGCCCCGGAAGGGGGGGAGGTGGGGGCCCCCACCTCATCTTCTTTTGCATTATATTACAAAATTTCCAACGTGATAATATTTCAAGGATCCCTCGATCCTTCCTCGGAGAAAATACATCTCGTCGGTGACAATATATAATCGAGGGTAGTCAAAATTTTTTCATTTCTCGAATTCTCATACACATCGCCCGGTTTAGAAGAAATGACATTCAGAGGTGTCGCAAGCCCAGGAAGTTTAACACCTATTTCCCATTAGGGAAAAATACGTTTTTGTACATTTTATTCAGAATCGTCAATATTAGCTGAATCGAGTTGAAACTCAAAACTTCTCTTCACAAATAGCCATAGAATACAAGTCAAATATATCAATTGTCAAATATCACCCCCCTAAGTCTGTTTCATAGGGTTCCAAAAAAAACCCATATGTGAAAAAATGGGGTTTGCGAGTTTTCAGCGCTCATTATGATTTTTTGGTGTTTTTCAACAATGCTAGAAAATTGTAGTTTGTTTTTAATTTTTCACTTTGTGTTCAATTTTCAACTAAAACCAGTTGAATAATAAGATAAGTGCTGAAAAGTTGCGGTTTTTTCTGAACCCTTAACAATTTTTGTCCACTTTTCACTTAGTGGGGTAATGATTAATGCAAGTTAATTATTTTTCATATCTATCTTCTCTTGGAGTAATGCTAGAAAGTTTCTTTTTTTTGTAACCTTGATTTTGCTTTGACTTTTCATTTATGAACAAATAACAAGTGAACCTCAACAAAAATAATTTTTGAAATGATATTCGACTTTCTTAAGTGTATTTTGATATCAGCCCCCCCCCCCCCAGCAAAATATACTCACAAAAAAAATGTTTAGAATATGTTTTTCGCTCATGTTTATATAGTATTTGTTCATAACTAACAAGGAAAAGCAAAGTTAACCATTTCAGAAAAAACCGGAACTTTCTAATACTTATCTGAGAGACTATAGTTTTCAAAAATAATAAATTGTTTAAACAACTATTTTTATTAACTTGCATTAATTATTATCATATTACTAAGTGGAGGATGCCAAAAAGTTAAAAATTTCAGGAAAAAAGCGCAACTATCTAACAATAATATATATGACATTAATATAGTTTTCAAACTAGAATGAAAAGATCTATCCCAGGCAAAAAGAAAATGTAAAATTCCTATGTTGTTTTATATACTGCACATTTCAATTTTTGTCTGTCGGTAAATTCTGATAAAGGACATCACAGGTTTTGAAAGTTCAAATGCTCCCATCATTAAAATAAAATTTTCGTTACATTTGTGAAATACGTGTCTTTGAAAAAAAAAACATATTTCTTGCGAGAATGATTCTGTGTTTTCAGCATGCACAGCCTGCCCGACTGGAAATTAATTCAGCCAACTAAAATAATAATAATACAATATAATATGAATATTAAAAATGTTAAATTAGTTTCACTATCAAATCTTTTAAAATTACTAAATTTAATATTATAAGCCTTGATACTCAGTTTTAAATGTAATGATTTTATATTTCAATATGCTGAGTTGTTTGGTTTCAATGTCAAAGAAAAATATTTCCTGTTTTTTTTTTTAATTTTTGAATTCGTAGAATCGTAATGAAACAACTTAAAATTCAATATTGAATACTTAAAATTCAACTCAAAGAAAAACAGAATTTCAAAATTAGAAGCCTTCAATGGTGCAATTTGAAAAATTGGAAGCATAGCGATCTTCTTTTGCATTATATTACAAAATTTTCAACGTGATAATATTTCAAACCTTCAGTTGAAGATTTTCACGAATGAATCATTTCAAATATATTTGATTGGAAGATTCAAAGAATGGATAAAGATTCTGAATGAATGGTTAAAAGTTAAATGATTCATACTTAAAAAGTTAAAAATTATGGTTTGCTTGAAATCCAAACAGATAAAAATGGTTTGATATGAAATTGAGACCTCAGTAATTGAATAAATTTTTTCAATCCTGACTGGTTAACATTTTAGGGTTCTAAGTTTTCATGTTGAACGCTGAACTTTCCATTCTTCTCTTTCAGAAGTATAATTTTGCAATTCAAATTGAAATGATGAAATTGAGAAACGTGCAATTGTCAATTGGAAAAATGTTAATTTTCAGACGATTTCAATTCACTTAAAATAATTTAAAATTTGAAGGAGAAGAGTTTAAAAAAGTTTTAATACCGCAATTTAAATTCTAAATTTTTCAATTTTGAATTATTAGAATTTGAACGCTTCGAATTATAAATAATACAACTCGAATTTAGTTGAATTTTATATGATCCAATTTTCAAAATTTTAATCTGAAATTATTCAATTTTGAACAGTTTTGAATTGTCCTGTTTTCGAAATTTTAATCTGAAATCTTTTGATTTCGAGATTCTCCAATTAAAAATACAACGTTTTGATTATTAACGCTTTGAAGCAGTACTGATATAACAAAAACTCCTTTCTAATGTAAATGTCCACTTTTAACATTTTTCTTTCAAAATTTTCGTATTTTGAGAGCACCTGATGAAAACATTTTGAGTTTGAAGTTATTCAATTTCAAACTCTCCTATTAAGAAGTGAGATGAGTGAAATTCTTTTCTATTACATTAGAAATATTGTGCTTCTGTCCAAATTTTGCCTAGGTAATCTAAAATTGTTTGATTTTGAACGTTTTCAATCCAGAATCATAGAATTTTTAAACCTTTTTGAATTCCAAACGCTTTCAATTTCTAATTATTAACTATTGTTTCAACAATTTGTTGATATCTGATATTTGAAAAAAAAAATCAAATTATTTTCTCATTTTTTATTTTATTGATGTTATGAAATAAGGATCCAGATATTTACAGCTAGTTCATGAAAAATGTAATTGACAGGTTTCGGATTTCTGACACTACTGTCACTGTCGTCCACTTTTTTCAGCGATGATACTTTTTTGACAAAAATGCTACTAATGTCACTCATTTTGCACGTTCCCTCTTAAAATATTTTCTAATATTTTCGCTGATTGGTTAAAATAACATGTCCAACATCTCAAGTATATAGATATAAAAATAGTCCCAACGGATAATATAACACAAATTTATTCATAATACTTTTAATTCATCTATTCTTTATTTCCATATCGGGCCTCGGGTTATAAGACATTTTCGATTTTCTTTTCGAAAACAGATTTGTCAAAATTGCACCATTTCAATTTGTAACACTTATTTGCTGAATATTTTGAAGTTGAGAACGATCGAAATAAAATAATTTCGAATTCGAATATTAAAAAATGGACAAATGTACATTCCAATCATACTGTTGAAAATTTGTATAATTTCCGAATAGAAGCCTAAATAATTCTCGATATATTTTGGCTTCAATATTGCTTAAAAATTAATTAGATAGATAAATAGTTCATTTCAGCCGTGAGGCATAGGAAATGGAGATAGGTATATACATCACTAAATCCCACACATACATGTCTTCATTCCTTCACTCTCTTTCTGTTCATACAATATTATTGTCTATTAAGATCTTTCATAGCGATTTAAACTGTAACAGAGAAATAGAGGCACAAAACTAGAAAAAAAAAAATTGAAATGTCCCGCGGACTCTCGACTTATACCTATTGCAACTCCATCTTATATTTGAATTGTTTCCAGTCTAGCTCTCCTCTCTCTATCCAGTCTCTCTCTCCTTTATAATCTTCCTTCCTACCTCTAGTTTGGCGTCATCATTCGGATTGTCGCTCATTAATCTATTAATTACTGTTTCACAATCTGTCCCTAATTTTTTAAACCAATCTCTTGCTATTTCCCAATCCTTTATATGGTGTTCCCACATATCCCAATCTTTATCACAGAACACACATCTTCTTTCCTCGTCGTTTAGCCAATACTTATTATAATTTTTACAATTTCCGCACCTTAGTTTACTTAAATAATATTGATCGTATCACTATTTGAAACTCCCGCCAGATACCGTGGCAACCCGGGGCCTTCCTCTCTTTCTTTATATCTTTTATTATATTTTGACTCAGTAAATCTGTTATACTCAAGTTGGTTTTGTACTTCTTTTTCTTTTATGAGGATCTTAGTCTTCATATCTACGTTTTCTCTTAAAATATTATCTACTTATATTACTGCAAACCCGTTTCTGTTATAAAACTTTTTTCTTTTCAAACTATAACGGTCCCCTCTTTCTTTTCCACATTTCTCCAACCAACAGTTATATACCAACTCTCCTACTTGATTTTCCCCCATTTTTTCCTCAAATTTAACTGCTCTCAGTCCCCAACCAACTTTTAATGATGTTAACTTAGTCTCTGTCATTATCAGGTACCTTGCTGTACAAAATTCTAACTTTAGCACCCACCTTATGTAATCTAAAAATACTTTTTCGAGCTCTTTTCTTTCCCCCAACCCCCAAATTTCCGACCCATACGCCACTATACTCTCTACGAGCGCCCTAAACAATGATAATCTTTTTTTGAAGTCTCCTTTACAGCAGTTGTCTCCCAGCCCCCACACAAGTTTCGCCGCCACTCTTCCTTTTGCCCAAAGTTCTTTTATATGATCCTCGTAATTTGCTTTCCTATTAAAAGTGAAACCCAAATATTTAAAATATTTTACTTCTTCTATTGTATCTTTTCCCCATTTCCATATTTCCTGTTTTTCCTTACCCTTTTTATTAAACACCAATACTTTGGTTTTTCCACGTTTAATATCAGGTCTTTTTTCTTCAAAAACATTCTAAGGCTTGCCACCATATCCTCAAGTGCTTCTCTATTTCCAGCCAACATTAGAATGTCGTCAGCATATTCTAAGGTCCATATTCTCATATTTCTTATTTTTAACCCTCCTATACCTCTTATTTCTAATACTCTCTCTAGTTCCGCTATATATAAATTAAACAGAAGTGGGCTCAGACCACAGCCCTGCCTTACTCCAGACTTCGTCACGAAAGCCTCAGACATGCCGTTGCTACCCCTCACTTGTACTCTGGTCGTTTCATAGATCAGCTCCAATCTTCTTATCAGGTTTTCTTCTATCTTCATATCTCTTAGGATCTCCCACAGTTTTTCTCTGTTAACGGCATACAGTCTATCATCCTTCCTCGAAGTAACTCTTTGCGCCAGATGATTGAGAATAAAAATATTGTTCATCGTGGATCTTTTCTCTCTGAACCCAGCTTGGTTTTCCGGTATCAAGTTTTTTCTCACTACCTCCGCTTCTAATTTTCTTCTTAGTATTTCAGTGTAGATTTTGTAAGCCTTTTTTAAATAAGGGAACAAGGATACTACATTTCCAGTCTTCTGGGATTCTTCCCCTTTTCGACACTTCTCTTATCAAATCCACCAGTCTTCTCCACACATTATATCCTCCATATTTCCAAGCTTCGTTTGGGATACCATCAATTCCCTTGCCCTTTATAGCTTTAGTTTCGCCACTGCCTCTCGTATCTCTTATTCGCTTACGGTCTCAAGTGCCTCCGATCTCACTCTACCCGTATTACCCTCTTGCTTCCCTTCTTCTTCTCCACCATTCAGTAAAGTCATAAGATGTCTCTTCCATTCTCCATTCTCGATACCGTTTTCGACTGTTTCTCTTCTTTTCCTTCTCTTGTTTATTAATTTCCATACATCAGATTCTGTTCTCAAACTTCTTAACTCAGCTTTTTCTTCTTTTTTCTTCTGTTTTTCTTTCGCCTTGAATTCTTCCTTTACTTTTCTTCTCTGCTGCAGCAATTCTTCTCTTCTTATCCTGCCCTTTCTCCATTTCATGTACGTTCTTCTTAGCTTCCTCTTCATTCTAGTACATCTGCGGTCCCACCATCTCTTGTTACCCAGCTTCCATATCTTAGGATAATATTCCTTTTTCACCAACGCATTCTTAACTATTTCTTTTAGCTTCTCCCACTTTTCTTCTATTGTCACTTCTTGTACGCCGGGGTCTTCCTCTGGTATATTCGTCTCGTACGTATATTTGCTTCTCGCCTCTTGGTTCCACACTATGGTCTCTTTCTTCAACTTCTTCGGTGTCGTTCTTCTACTCCATTCTTCATTCTCCTCCCCGACTAGTATTCGCAGGGGCATGTGGTCCGATTCCACTCTTACATCAACGTTGAAATTCAGAATTTGTTCTACACATTGCGCGTTAACAATCACATAGTCAATTACCGTACACCCTCTCGCTCCCACATAAGTATATTCGCCTTCAGGATCATACCTCTCCGACCCATTTAAAATTATCCAACCTTTGTTCTGCAAATTGTTTACTAATTCCCTCCCTTCGTTACTCATCGCCTTATCCTTGCTTTTCCTTACCATGTCACACATATCCCCTCCCTCGTACGTACTTATACACCCTCCCAATTCCGCGATTCTTATGTTAAAGTCTCCTCCCATAATGCATAATCGTTCCTCCCTTGGGTCTTCTTCCCTTGATAAAAATTCGTTAACCATTCTTAAATCTCCTGAATTGTAAACTGACCAAACTTTGTATACGTTACCTTTATATTCCAATTCAGACAGAATTAGTCCTTCTTTCCAAAATTTACTTATATTTACAGCTTTTTCGAATTTAGCTTTCTTAATTCCTATTATCATACCCCCTTTCGCTCTTCCTCTATTCTTTTTCCTTCTTGCATCGCATCTTTCCCAAACATGTGTTGTCGGTAGTTTACGTTTTAATTTTTCCCAATCTTTCTCCTCCACCCAAGTCTCCGTTAAACTTATGAAATCAAACCTCTCTATATATTCCCAAAAATCTCTCCCTTCGTTCCATATAACCGCTACATTCCAAAATAAAGCTTGCCACCCATTCGGTACATTTGTTTCTGCAAATTCTACCTTTCTACCCCCTCCCTCCCCTTTCTTCTTTTCAACTTTACTTTTGCTCTTTTTTCTTTTCTTCCTTCCCTCTGACCATTCCCTTTTACATAAAAATTTGCATTAGCATTCTCATCGCCCCTCTCCCCTTCGCCTTTCACATCTTCCCATTTTTTCCATTCCCCTTCAATTTGAACTTTGCCAAGACCCGCCTTCACATTCATCCCTTTTTCTTTTTGACTTTTCACCCAGCGTCTAATTTTCTCTTGCGTTTTTCTCTCGTCATACGAAAGGTCCTGCTCTATAAAAATTGTACTTCCCTTTAGCTTGGCCTTGTTCTTCATGATTTCTTTCTTACTTTCCGCTGTCGCGCACTTTGCTACTACCACTGGCCCCGCTTTCCACGCTTCCGCAAAAGTAACCCTCACCCCCAATCTATCGTTAATAAATTCGCTTATCCATTTTTTGACATCTCCTTCTGCCACTTTCGCGCCCTTCAATACAATATTTTCTCGTCTACTCTCTCTGTCTCTGTTCACGATCAGTCTTTTCACCATCCCTACCTCTCTCTCACTTAGGCAGCTAGCAGCCGAGTTCAGGCTCCACTCGGATCCCGCTGTCCCACTCTGCCTTCCTTCCCACTCCTCCCCCCTTTCGCTACTCTCGCTCGTCGAACCCGAGCTGCCCCGTAGGCCACCGCCACCCCTGACCGCGGCGATTTCAATCGCTTTCAATGCCTCCTCCATTTTCATCATTTTCCCTTCTAGCTCTTTCATTCTGACTTCTTTTTCAATATCTTTAGCTCTTAGTTCTTCGATTAATTTACTCATAGCGCATTTCTCTTCATTTAATTTCCCTACCTCGAATTCCAAAGCCTTAATCGCCGCCTCGTCAGAGGTGCTGGAACCCCCAAATGACACCCTTTTCATATTTAATTTCCGTTGCTTCGGGTCGCCGGCCGCGCTTCCTTTCTCTCCCCTCCCACCCCTACCCGCCATGACGCACGTTCAAGCTTCCAACCACGCTTCCTAACCTCGAATAATGACGCCAAACTTCGCTTACCTTTCTTTTCTCAGCTTTTGCTCATCCACACTCTCCTTATTTCTCCACGCACTCTCCACACCTTTTTTAATGAAAAACTCGGCTTTTCGTATTACAAAGCCTTCTATGCTAACCACAATTCGCTCAAAATAACAGAGCTGTTTTACGCACGACCATACACCATCACGCCCTCTACCAATCTCCCTGCTTAAAAATTAATTATGTCATATTGAAAGAGTGCTGAAATCAGCAATTTGATTAGAGTGTAATTTTCTTCATTACTAAACATATATCATCCATCATTCAGTTTTATAGTATACAATGAAATAAATAAAAATTGGAATTGATATCTGGCTATTTAACTGTGAAACGATGATCTAAAAATATTAGGAGGTTAAACCTAGATATTAAAATTTAGCAATTCAATTTTAGATTTAATTTTAAATTTTTAATTTAAAAGAAATTAAATTAAATTAAATTAATTAAATTTTAATTCGGATAATTAATTTTTAAAAATTTAAAAATTCAATTTTGAAACAGGTTGTCGTTTTGGAACTCGATTCGAACAAAACAACAGGTACCCAATATCGCTGTCGTTTTTCCTTTTGGAACCTGCGATATTTCAGTTGCAGTTTATGGTGAGGGGGAAGGGTTCTGGCATGAAGGCGACATTGCCACCTCAGGTAGTGCACCTGTTATTTCAAAAGTTTCTAAATTTGTGGGACACGATGGCGACAAAATTATACCTATACCTTTTCAAATCATCTTCAATCTTACTGGAATTTGTGGGATTCCTCATAAATTTGAACCTATTCATTTCTATTTATTACTTTTTACCCAGTAGGGTGGGTCAAAAATAAATACTTTTGGAATTAGATATCAATACAACACGTGAAATAAGCTAATTGGGGTTCTGAAAAAGTAAAATTGATTTGAAATCGATTCACGTGCAGCTTCGTTACCCGTATTCGAAAAAAAGGTTTTGAAAATTTTTCTTGTTTGCAGAGTTTCAAACTTTTCTTGAGGTTTGATTTCCTTTACGTACCTGAATTTCAGAAAAATCCTCTCAATTTTTTGCAGATTTAAATCAATCATTTTTCTAAAAAATAATTCTCCTTCACTTCGCTCCTGTTTTCGGGAAAAAAATTTATTGGGTTTGTGAATAAAAGAATTTCTTTGGGTACTTGAAAACTTTCCAGTGACAAAAATGTACTAGGAAAAAAAATCGCCAAGACCAAGGAATAGAAATTGTAAATAAAGCAAATTAAAAATTTTTTGATTCCCGTATTCAATGAAATAATCTCCATAACTTGTGGACTAAAAATTTTTCTAAGCACGTGTAAGCTCTTTATATGTAAAAATATTGTATTTGGGCTTATACATGAACTAGAAAAAAAAATGCACAAGACCCACTAGTCGCAATTAGAATTAGAGTACTTTATTTATTTTGTTTAATTCCTGGGCCTTGACGATTTTTTTCTAGAGTATTTCTATGCTGGACAATTCCAGACATGCTCAAGGAAATCATAAAGTCATGAGTGAAGACTATATTCTATCAAAGAACAAATTCCAAATTTTGGAAAACCACTGTAATTATAATTTCGACTCTTGGGTCTTGTGCGTTTTTTTCTAGTGTATTTCTGAGTCTAAAAATTCCAAACATACAAAAAAATTCTGAAATCACGAGAGAAAAAATGTATCATCATATGGCGCTTCAGTTGTGAAGACGTGTGTATATTTGCTCTCTAGGAAATTCCTTTTCGTTACAGCTTATGTGGTTTATAAGAGTTAAAAAGTGGTTAACTTGATGTTACTCATGTGCTGAATTCAGATTCTGTAAGAATGTCTACTGAATCCTTGATTTTGTGCCAGATAGAAGCTTTTTTGCGAATTCGAACATACCCTCACTCTTACTGGTGTGTTTCGTGTGAGTTAAATTGAGTAGATCGTCAAGTTATAAGCGAAATTCATTAGTGGGTATAGACTTGGTCTCCATTAAACTAAGCAAGAATAGTTAAAAATAATTGTTTAACTGGATTTCAATAAAATTTTGTGAATATTCGGAAATGTAGCTCAACGTACAGCCGTTGTGCTATCGGCAACGATAACATTGACTCGAACTTGGACTGACCGAAACACTTTGCAAATGGTAAACAAGAAGTAAACATGTCGCAAAATAACACTATTGCTTCGGATAGTGGCCCCTCGTTGGCTGTACCTCACAACAACGTGTGTACTTATGGTCACTGCAAACTATTGTTCAATGCTGACAGTGATACTGTAACTTGTGTGGGATGCAGTACCAAATACCATGCTGAGTGTGCTGAAAAATTGATCAAAAAATCAGATGCAAGATTCTCAAGGTGCTGTGGGTCCAGGCAGAATTCTCCGGTTGATCACAACAGGGAGGTAATAAATATTGATCTTGAGATGATAAAAAGGGCCGTGAAGGAGATTTTAGATTCTGCAATTGAAAAACATAGTGTCACAATGCACCAAGATCTTGTAAAAGTCCAGTCCTCGGTTGATTCGCTATCAAATAAAGTTCAAGAACTCTCTGAAAAAATCATTGTATCAAACTCGCGAATAGATAAAACAGATAGATCTATCTAAGACTTATCCTTGTCGATGAACTCGAAAGTTGATGACCTTGATTGGCGTCTACAGCTCCAGGAAGAAAAGGTTATTTCACTTGAGAATAAATTGGATCAGACAGCGGCAGTTGGAAACCATGATATAAATTGCACTAAGACATGTTTGGCTGAGATGGAACGGCGAGAAATATGTAAGAAAAACCTCATTTTATTCAATGTTGCTGAAGAAGACTCTATGATGAGTGACACTAGTGACTTGAAGTCGACCCTTGAGTTGTTAAGCAAACTAACATCTGTTAATCTAGAAAAAAATATTAAGATAATACGCATTGGAAAGCATTCTCGTGTTACCATGAGACCTAGACCAATACAAATAATGTTCCAGCGAGAGCAAATAGCAGAAGGGATACTCCGGACGTTCATCGAGGAGCGCAAATCACGCGAGGATCAAGGTATACCTCCGGAGATAAGAATATCAAAAGGCAGATGCCCAATGCAGCTTCTTCTGTACCAAGAAACCAAGCAAATTCTCAACGATCGGAAAGCCAAAGGAGAAATCAATCTGAAGCTCATTCATAGAAACGGAGTTCCAGTAATCATCACCGAAAAGAATCAGACGAAGTAAATACGACTTCAATAGTTAATTCAGAGGTTAGTAATAGTAAAAAAGAATTAGTACTTTATTATCAGAATGTTAGGGGCTTAAATACCAAATTTGAAACTTTGTTAACTTCCGATGAAATCTTCTCTTATAACATATTGATTTTTACCGAAACATGGCTTAAGCCAGAAATACGCTCATCAGAATTCCTAGACAATACGAAATTCAGTGTGTTTAGAGATGATAGAGGTCACAGAATGGATGGGGGGGGGGGGCAGTACTTATTGCATTAGATGTGAAACTTCTATGTTCTCAATTAGTCCTGACCCCTATTGTTACTCGATTCACTGAGATTAATATTTTTGGGGTAAAATTCTATCAAAATGGAGATTATTACATCTCGATAGCAAAATATATACCTCCGGCTCTCTCTGTTGACAACTTAGAAACATTCTTAGAGTATCTTATGCCCAGACGAGATCTTTGGAATCACAAATTAATCATCATTAGCGATTTTAATATACCACAATACAGTTAAATAAAATTGTAAATGACAACAATCGATACCTAGACTTAGTTCTTGTAAACCACTCGTGTATATTAACCCGATGTACAGCTCCGATAATTCCTGAAGATAAGCATCATCCGTCACTTGTACTCATAATTCGCTTGTCTCTCACACAAATTGAAAACTTTGTTGATAATGCCAGCACAAGAGATTTAAACTTCAGGAATGTGGACATCAGTAATTTATGCGTAGATTTAAACAATATTGATTGGACATTTCTAGAAAATGAAACTTCTGTTGACCATGCTACTGAATTATTTTATAATGCATTGAATATGCTTTTTTAAAGGCATGTTCCGAAATTTATTAATTGTAAAACGGATAAAAAATACCCGAAGTGGTTTACGAAAGAAATCATAAAAGACATAGCACTAAAAAATAAATATCGGGAAAATATGGTTATACACTAGATCCTTATTATGCTAACATGTTAACACAGCTTAAAAATAAAATTAAGATGCGTCTTAAAATCTCTCGCAAGTTGTACAATGAAAACACGGAGCAAAAAATCAGGACCAGACCTTCCTTATTTTGGTCTTACATAAATAACTTGAAAGGTACATCTAGAATTCCGGGCATAATGAGATATGAGGGGGATGAAATTACGGACCCCATTGACATTGTTAATGCTTTCTCTACATTTTTCAGTAAAGTTTATAATCCTACTACCCTGTTGCCACCAGATTGGGAAGATGGGTCTGTGGATTTAAATAGTTCCATTCTACAAATAACAACCAAAAATATCTTACATGCAATCAACAAGATGCCAAATAAGGAAACGTCTGGTCCGGATAAAATCCCCTGTACACTTATCAAGACTTGCTCAAATTTTCTTGCTTCTCCATTGCAAAGTTTATTCAACCTATCTACGAAATGGCTATTTTCCAAAAATGTGGAAAACTACTCGAATTTGCCCAGTCGTAAAAAAAGGTGACAAGTCGGAAGTAGATAACTACAGGCCCATATCTTTATCTTGCGGTTTATCAAAGGTCTTCGACATTTGTATTTATGATGTAATATTAACCGCAGTATATAAAGAATTATGTCCGCCGCAGCACGGTTTTATTCCGCGTAGATCCACAATTACAAATTTACTATGTTTTACTCAACTTGTTAGGTATCAGCTAATTGAATACAACTAGGTTGATGTTATATATACGGATCTCACGAAGGCATTTGATAAAGTTGATCATGAGATATTACTAGAAAAACTAAGTAGGCTAGACCTAGACTCCAATGTTATAAGCTTAGTACATACGTACTTGTCTGATAGGGAAACTTTCGTGGGATATGGTGGATATACATCTCAGTCTTTCACACCAACATCCGGAGTACCGCAAGGTTCAAATCTAGGCCCACTGCTTTTTATCGTGTCTATTAATGATTTGTCTTTGATCTTAAACGGTTTTCATTATTTCTATGCTGATGATGTTAAGCTATCATTGCCTATACTTGATCTAAACTCATGTGAAAACCTACAGCAAAATCTTGACAAATTTTCAGATTGGTGTGATGTCAGCAAATTAGTACTTAACACGTCTAAATGCGAAATTATGTCTTTTCTTAGAAACCGTAATACTCCAATATCTTTTGACTTTAGCTATGTTATAAATGGAGTGAAACTTGAGAGAGTATTCTCCATAATCGATCTGGGTTTAAACTTTGATCCGCTCCTTACATTTAAAATACATATAGATAAAATGGTATTGAATGCTAATAAATCTCTAGGCTTTTTACTCAGAATATGTAGGAACTTCAAAAATCCGGAAACTATGATGACATTATTTAATACAATTGTAAGATCAGAGCTTGAGTATGGCTCCATATTATGGTCACCTCTCTTTCTAAAGTACATTGACTCAATAGAAAGTTGCCAAAAAAGATTTTAAAAATATCTGCATTGGAAAGAAAATGGCACATATCCACCTCCTGGATCTGCTATATCCACGATTAGGAATAGATTCAATGTTACTACTCTGAAGAATAGGAGGGTCTATGCCAGTATTGTATTTTTTTTTTAAATAATTAGAGGCATAACAGACTGTCCTCAAATTCTACAGATCATTTCTTCATTTCTCAAAAGTAATATGGCACCTGATCACTTCACGCAAAATAGAGAACAAATCTATTTATCCTCAGCTTTGATCAATCAGTCGTCTCTATACGTAATGAGTGATAATCTTAATAAATTGTTCACAAACACGCAGAATGTCATAGATTTACTTGTTATATATCTAGAAACCTTTTATAACACGGTTATGGAATTTATCTCACAAACTGAAGCTTAACTTCCGAAATAATATATGTGTAATAGAGTAATTATTTTATACAATTATACTGATCATACGTTGTATCTACAGCTTATTACATATGTATATAACTACGTTGGAGATCTCTAATTGGTGTAAAACTGTTGAGTTTAAATAAACTGAATATGAATTTGAATATGAATGTCAAATACCGAATTTCAAAATTTGAAAAATGACTGTAAATCTCATTTCGACTCATAGGTCTTGTGGATTTTTTTCTAGTGTATTTCATTATTTGAAAAGTCCACACCTGTAGCAAATGTTATAAATATCAAGATCTGAAAATTATCAAATTTGCTAAACGTCGTTTGGCTGGCAATAATATTATAATTGCAATTAAATAAATTAGTTACTGTTGTAAACTAGCGAAAAAATTATAAACAATTCGCAAATCGTACTGAGTAATAAACAACTTATTACCAATGTCATATTACATTTGCAAACTGTTTACAACTTGGCAACATTACTAATTATAAACAAATTATTATTTTGTTTATCACTCCCCAGCGAAAATGACGAAGGTTTTGCAATTCGACTCATAAAATTCCTACAAGAATAGCAAATGTTGCGTTTTTGGGTAGCAAATGTTGGAAATCTCAAAATCTAAAAAATATTAAATTTGCAAAACGTTGCATGACCGATAAAAATATTGAAATTGCAATTAAACAAATTAAGTACTTTGTTAAACTAGCCAAAAAATACAAACGTTTCAGGTCCCGGAAGCTGGAATCACAGTATTGTCATATCGATATGGGCGGTATGTCATAATTGAGTGCTAATTTATTCTGAAGAAAAAAATTTTTGTGCCCGGTAACTTTGATCAAAAACAGGTAGTAATGCTAGTTTAGCTGAAGCTACAACTCCGGTATGCGAAACTCTGAAACTATTAGTGGTATAAAATTCACCTTTGCGCAGGAATTTATTGCTGATTGAGTGCTCTCGATTCGTGCTATTCACAAAATTCGGGAACTTTTTTTACCGAAAACGTGTAGCAATGCTGGATTCAGGTAACTCTTGTATGAGAAACTCGGCAACTATTAGTGTTATAAAATTCTACGTGACGCAGGAATTTAGTGCTTATTTAGTGCTTATAGATGCCGCAAAAACTAAATTTTGTGCCTGGTAATTTTAGTTAAAAACCTGTAGTAATGCTAATGTTAACTGAAGCCACAACTCAGCATGTGAACCTCGACAACTATCAGTGATATAACATTTCGGTCATTTGAATGTTGAAAACTTCAAGTACGTGTTAGTCGTCTTGAAATAATAATAAACATAAAATAATTTTCATAGAAGTTCTAGATATCACTGAGTCCTTTGAAAACATAGAATCACACATGAGGATTATTTAATTGAACGATGTCACAATCCTTTATCTTGAAAGAAATTTAAAAAAGAGAGAACTCATGAAGCACTCGTGGAGTAACAAGATTTTCTTCACCATTAATGGATGGGACATTCCAGTACTTTTCCCTTAGAATACGTACCTGGAGGCGAAAATGTTGTACTTTCTCGCGTTTTTGATGAAAAAAGGTTTAAAAACCAAAATCACCTGATTTTTTTCACGTTCTTGCATGCACGCGATATGGTTTTTTCGTTTTTTATGTAACATTTGAAGATTGAATAAATGCCATAAAAGTTGAATAAATACGAATGTTATAAGTATTTGTGATATAGTCTAATATCCAAATTATTAATAATCCATTTTTTTTTAAGTCTGCCCGCTGCATTGTCGCGCTTCTCTTAGGTCTCGCGCTTAGCGTTCAGTCTTTGCTCTTCTGCCGCGGTCATGCATAAACCGTTAAAAGTTATAGATCAAACCATTAAGATCTGTAATTTGGTGATTGCGCCCGGGACATCTGTTTCAAGTGAAAGTGTTGGCCGCTAAGCATTTCACTGTACCTAGCTTGTGTCGTTTTTCCATAAATTCAAATTTGTGATTTTTAATGTAATTTCTTGCCATTAAAACGCAAATTACGTGCCTTATCAAAAAAAATGATTAGAGCAAATATCTAGATGTTATTTAGGCAAACAGTTTAGCATTAAACATTTTATTTGAGTTTGTGTCGTTATTAAAAAAATCAAAATCTTTATTTTGGATGTTATTTTTTACAATCAAAATAACACCTTGTGGTTTGAGGACAATTTGTAGACCTTTCTGAAATTAACAATTTTTATTGTTAACATTTTTTCGTATCTCGTATACGTTTGCTGGAAAATGGAATTGCATATTTCACAAAATGCATTTTCGCCGGATAAAACTAGAAACGTGGGTCAAAATTGGCTTTCTAATGAACTCGTCCTTTTCTTTCCCTTTCGGTCCTCAAAAAAGGGGTTCAATGCCATGGTCTATTTAATAAACTTGGAGAGTGCATATTTTTATTTCAATTATTTGTTCACTGCTTAAAAAATGTATTTTTGTGTAAATACAACTTTTTAACGCAAAAGCTAGAAAATGAGTGAATTGAAAAAAATGAAGTTGTTTCAAACGCTTCGGCATACAATGGTAGCATTTCTACAAAATTGTTCTTTCATTGTTAAAACACTATGTACTTGTTCAAACGAGGTATTATGTTATAATCGCGAATTATTGGCATTTCTGAATTCTTTGGCCTAATTAATAATTGTTAACATCTACCTCCGAACATACTTGTAATTTTTATGCCACATTACGTTATCCAATAAATAAAATAAAAAACAGTAAATCCGTTACAAACTGTATGGAACCATTCAACTGTAAGAGAAAATCGTTTTGCAACATATTGAGAACTTAATCTGTCGAATGAAAAAAATCAGTTTGTTTAATATTATCAATGTTGCTTGGTAGTAAACAGTTTGCAAATCTAATATGATGTTAGTACTAACAAGGAGACGACGCGAAATGGACATCGCCAATTCGACTGGGACTTTGCAGGATCAAAGAACACCAAAATCCATTAGGGGCGTATTTTTTCTTTCGATCTAATGGGCCTTAATTTCTGAGATATCCGACTCGCCATGGCGCGCCACTGCTGAGCGACGACCCCGGGCTCGGCGGCCTTGGCGCTTACTCATAGTTCGACGCTGATTTTGTGATCAACGTAAATGTCACAGGGTTTCTATATCAATTTTCTAGAGTTTTTTACGTCGATTGCGAATCTTAAAATGAAATTAATCCATCACATCAAATTAAAAAAAAAAAGAACGGGGTCAGAAAGTGAAAACAAAAACAAAAAATCGTTTTTGTCGCTTTTTGGAAAAGTTATTAAACACTATAGTCCAGGGGATAGTGACTATTTTTCAAGTGAATCATGCAAAAAAATCAAAGACGGGTTTCATCTGTATATAATCAACAATAAAAAATTTTTTTCGGTAAATTTGTACAAGATACGAGAAAATGTTTGGGAATGAAATCATTCACCTGAAAAAGATCTACAAGTTTTCTTCAGATCATTTTTTTAAGAATGCATATTTTCTTTAATTGTGAAGAAAAACATTATCTGCCGGACTACTAATGACAATGCAAAATATTTTACAAGACTTATAGACTTATAGAGTATACATAGAAGGAATAATATGAATTTAATTACCATCGACTTTTAAACATTTTTATTCAGAAACTAATTTGGTTAAAAATACTTATTTTAATTTTTTCTCTAATACAGTAATATAAATTTAATTACCATTACTATTGAATTCATTTGAATCAATTTGGTTCGAATAATAATTTATGCATAATAGTTATGCAAGAAATGTTATGCAATGAGGAAAATTATTACCAGTTAGCTTGTTTAGTACACACTTGTGGATGATACTTATTGAAGAAACAAGGAAAGCAAAGGTACTTTCGGCACCACGAGCATCTAGCGAAAGCTTGTTCCACGCACTCACATTTTTTTTCATGTGTTTCTTCCGGAAAACACGTATCATTCACATTCAAAAATACTTGTCAGTCATCTGTTAACTTGGCAGCAAACCACGCATATTGGAGCATATTTTTAAAAATTGGTGCAGATAGTTGATCGTGAATAAGTGCATGAATTTTGAAGGAATCTTCTCTCTTGCTTAACTCTCGGTTTTCTTGTAGAAGCCAGAAAGAGTTTTGCAGTTTCTTGATGAAGATTTTTATTTGTCGATAGAAATAAACATCACATGGCTGACAAAACGGTGTACATCCTCCTGGTATAATTTTTATTGTGCAGAGCGGTCGATCTTCTTCATCTTTAAATTTTGAGTCAGAAAGTGATGTATCAGTTTGCCCTCCCCAAGAGTCCAGAATAAACAAAAATTCCTTGTCTTCTCTACATAGGGTGAAATGATATTATCCAGATATGACTCGAATAGGTCCTTGTTCAGTTTTCCTGATTTTGACGATGTAATGAACAATTGTGGATAAGTCTCCATATATTGGTCTACTTTTTTTTGGACTCTTGGCCCAAATTTTCCTTTTACTTCTTGCATGCAGAGAAAAACTTTAGGAAGTAGCTTTCCTGAAGCGGTGATAGCATACTGTGCAGTATATGTGTGAGTGACTTTGTTCATGTCACCAAGATTGACTTCAATTCTCTTTTCTCCTATTTCATTCAAAGTTCTCTTCACATCAACTCGATACTCGCACCCTGTTTGATCAGTATTAATTACATAATCTTTGTTTTCCATTTTTTCTATAAGTGCATGGGTTTGAACTTGAAAAACTCGAGCTTTTTCTTGAATAGCTTCTGCTGATTGTTTATCTTTGGACTTTACGTGAAACGTTACTTTTCTCTGTCTAATTCGATGACGCCTTTTGAAAGTCACAACCCACGTTTGTGACGCAAAAAAATTAAACCCTCTAAACTGCATAGCAGCTTGCATTGCCCAGCACTGCAAATCTCGCGTTCTAACTGGCTTTTGATTTTGTCTTGCTTCTTTAAACCGATCGTACGCCCATTTATCAATTGCTTCACACTTCTCCTTTCTTGATCCTCCACTTTCAATTTCCTTTTCCCAACGAGGAATGTCACGTTTCTTTTTTAAAGCTGTTGCTCCGCGTTGATGCAAAGTTTTTAACGACCATTTAGGATGCCCTCTCACCAATTTGACAATTTTAATTTTTTTCTCAATTGGTATATTTTCGTATTTATATTTTTTAGGAGATGATTCGTAATACTCACTGTCATGGTCACATACGGTAGAATTCGATGATGAAAAACATTCAGCAAGATCAGTTACTCCAATATTGAGATTTTCATTATTTATAATATCCTCATCATTGTCTACGTCTGTAAATATTGAGGGAAGAATAATAAGTGACTTTGTATTATTTATAATTTTTTTCATTTTTTCTGTATTATTTATAATTTTTTATTCTTTTTGTATTAAAATGATTTCTTACATATTCCTAATATGTATTAATAAAGAGTGTCTTAAATTATTTGAAATCATGAGCAACTGGATTTCTACCGCATCTGGTCAAAATAGATAATAATTTTTGTATATTTAGAGTACAGATATCATTTAAAAAAATGCACGTAATCCAATTAATTTAAAATCCGTTATGTCATTTTGCTCATCGTTTCAAATGTAAAATACTTTTGTTTAATATAATTTCAAAAAATACATTTTTTGATTATGAAAGAGCATCTAATCGTAAAAAAAAAAAACTTACATGGATCTCCGCAGTCAAATTCGTCTTCTAAAAACAATTGGCTATCTTCCACACATTCATATTCTTCCAGTACACTGATAATTGCTGTTAAAAATCTATCTTTCAAATACGATATTACCTTAAAATCACTTGTAGATGCACTGGCAGTATCTTCAGTAATTTTTAGTTCGCGTAATTCTGGTACACATGCGTTAATTCCGTCATTAATTTCATACTTATTATACGCAAACGTCCATTGAGGAGCGGTGTTACCTTCGTCTTCGTAAGACGAATCATCGGCAGCTTTTTTAGACATCATAGCTGGATTTCCAGTGTCACCTGCGTTAGATATCACGTCTAATGAATGACCTGTCGCTGTGATCACCAGACTAATATTTTGTACATATGTTAGTTTCGGCCCTGCGTATAGTGCATATAGGACGCATTTCGCGAAAAGCATCAAGCGGCGAAATTTTCAAGAATCGGTACTACGAGAAAATGACAATGCCACTGCTGCAGCACTTACGAAAAGTTGAATCCTTTTAAATATATAATGTGAAAGCAATTTCTTGGGCTTATCAATAGTTTCCCAATTTTTTTTGCAAAAAAATATATAAACTTGAATTTTTACTTTCATTGAATATAATTTGTAAATATATATTATGTTATAACAAATAATTCTATTGAAAGGCATTAGATAACAATTTAAAAAAAGTATTTTTCACCAAAATCATTTTCTGTATACAAATTTGTTTTAAAAGTAATTGGTAATTACATTTATATTATTAATTTTCTTCTTTTCTAGAGCATTTCGTATCACAAACGGAGGCAATTAAAAAAAACGTTCATCAACTTTTCGTACAAAATGTAGAAAAGAAATTTGAAATAAGGAAGCTGAAAATATTCCTGTAGCTTCTTTGAAAACGTTATAAGAAATGCTACCCCCTGTGCGGGCAAATTCTCATAGTTTTTAAATTTTTATGTTATTTTTTACAATTAAAAAAAATATACATGGTTCCTATTGAAAAATGGTCTAAAGAAAACTGGTAGATCCTTTTAAGGTAAATAATTTTATTTTCAAATTTTTTTCCGAATCTTGTATAGTTCGGTTTGTTATCTTTTGCCCATTTATAGAATTATTTTTCATAATGTTAAATATTTACAAATAATATTCGATAAAAGTAAAAAACCAAGTATGTGTATTGTTTCTCAAAGAAAAAAAAATATATACTATTTAATATTGTGAAAAATCATAGATATTTTTTAGAAGAACAAATTGGGTTCTTCTCATTTTTCCGTATCTTGCGTAGTTTGAACGAAAAATATAATTTTATATTTTAATAACATGCGGATGCTTCTCGTCTTCAAAATATTTTTTAGGGTTCATATACCTAAAAAAATATATAATTGCTCATGTCATAATTTGCGTGATTCACTTAAAAAACAGTTTGCGTTTTCACAGAAACCCTGTGACACATTTACGTTGATCACAAAATCAGTGTCTAATTGTAAGTAAGCGCCAAGGCCGCCGAGCCCGGGGTCGTCGCTCTGCAGTGGCGCGCCATGGCGAGTCGAGCGCTCGAGCGCAAATACTCAAACCTCGATATCTCGGAAACTAAGGCCCATTAGATCGAAAGAAAAAATACGCCCCTAATGGATTTTGGTGTTCTTTGATCCTGCAAAGTCCCAGTCGAATTGGCGATGTCCATCTCGCGTCGTCTCCTTGTCAGTATGATTAGCGAAATGTTTCTATTCTTTAGTTCGTTTGACAAAGTACGTGATTTGTCCAATTGCAATGTCAATATTGTTGCCGGTCGTGCAACGTTTTGCAAATTTAATATTTGTTAGATTTTGACATTTTCAACATTTGCCACTTAAAAACGCATTATTTGAAATTTTCGCTGAAATCTTAGAAGTCGAATTGCAAAAAATGAAATATTGATTTAAAAAAAAAACGATAATTTGCGTTATGCATACAGTTTTCCAAATCATATAATAGTCTCCTTTCAATGGAAAAAAGTAGAAACGAATGGGGAGTGATAAGCAAGATAATAATTTGTTTATAATTCACAACTTTTCCAATTCGTAAACAGTTTAAAAATGCAATATAACGTTGGTAATAAGTTGGTTATCACTCAGTACGATTTGCAAAATGTTTGTAATTTTTCGCTAGTTTATAAAAGTAACTAATTAGTTTGATTGCAATTTTATTATTATTGCCGACCGAGCAACGTTTTGCAAATTTGTAAAATTTGTAAAATTTTTTAAATGTTCATGAAGCAAGGGGGGGGGCAAATTTTGCAATTTAATTTTTTTAAACAAATTGCCAACCCGATCACGTTTTGAAAAATTTTAGTTTATGTTCAACATACGAGCAAAAAATATACAATTTTTTTGAAGACCTTCGGAATTTTTGTTAATTGATCAGCTATTTTCACTGGTCTATTTGGCGACTTTTCCTGAAAACTGGGGTGAATTAGTTAGGAATTATTTCTCAGAAATAAATATGCCCGCTTCGCGGGCACATTCTCATTGCGCGCTACGCGCGCGGCTCCCTTCGCTCGCAAGTTTGAGCGCGCCTAGGGCGCGCGATTGTTGGTTCTCGCGCGTCGCGCTCGATAACGTATTTACCTCGCGCTACGTGCTCGGTCTTTATATTTCCCACACATTTGTAAACAGACCTTTTGAAATTAAAGGTCAAAGCATGAACAACTGTAATTTCATCGTTGTGAATTCTCTTTTGTTGAAGCTCCTTCGGCTTTGACGAACACATTCTTATCACGTATCTCGTGCTTCGCACTCGATTTTGTCCAAAATGTGAGCTTTTCTACATATGTTCAATACTATTATATCTAATGTACATTATATTTATTTCTGTACCTCGATCTGGTACTATGAAGAGGGTTCACAAAGCACCTACGGCCTTGACGATTACATTCTCATTGCGATACTCGCTCTTCGCGCTAATACAGACGATTGCTTTTGAAAAATAAAACCATGTTAAAACTAGTGAAAATTCTGATTAAAATTTTTCAATCTACCAGAAAATTTATTTTTCTACTTTTTGAAAGTTTTCAACATTTTGAAAAGTATATAACTTTTCTAATTTCCATCGAAATCAAAAATTTCATTGAGATAATTTCCAATTCTTTCACCCATCTGTAAGAAACTTTCACAAAAATTTCTGGAACTGCAAAAAATTTTTTTTTTTCAAATTTTGAAAATGTTCTAAAATTTTTAATTTTGGTTGGAAATATCTGGTTAACGAACTTAACCTTCATTTTAAGACCCTTAAAAAGTTTACCAAAGGCTGACTCGATTGGGCCAATCCTTCAAAAGTTAGCGTGGCGACAACATTCAGGTAACCATACAGACATACAGACAGACATACAGACAGACAAAATTTTATGATTTTCGGACTCTAGAAGTGCCGGAACATAAAGATTCGTTAAAAACCAGAGATCGAAAATTTGGACGAATACAATACAGTCTCACGAATGAGAATGTAAAAATGATTGACTGAAATCCGAAAAAATTGAGAAGATTTTTCTGACCTTCAGATATGTAAAACAAAATTGAAACTCCAGACAATTTAAAAACTCTGTGAACAAGAAATTTGTTATAACTTTTTTTCGAGCGCAGGTAACCAAGCTGGCATGTCAATTGATTCCAAATTAATTATACTTTTTCAGGATCTCAATACTCTACTTAACAAGTGATTGTTAAATTTGTTTTTATTTTAGAATGAAATGGAACTTTATTTACTCAAGGTTCTATCGACCTTAAGGAACACATTCTCATCCAGACACTCGCGCTTCCCGCTCGATATGTTATTTGGAAATCAATTGAACCTTGCGTTCCACGCTCGGTTCTGTGCACCGTATGATTGAAATGAAAAAGTCACGAATAAAACAAAAACCACGCATCCTATTAGAACACGATTTATAACAAGTTTGTACCTCTTCTTTGGATGAACAAATTTTTTCTCTGTCATTTTTCTCGTTGCTTGTGTTATTCGTCTAAAAATTTAATTTTACTATTTCCAATGCTGTCTTTTACGAATAAAATAAAAACTACGCATCATATCAAAAAGTGAATAATGACAAATTTGGAAATCATTTTTGGGTGCATAATTTTTTTCCATTCATCTTTGGTCGCATCTTGCATAGTTTGACAGCAAAATGAAATTATTGATTTTTCATTATTTTTTTGTGAGATCAAAATTTGGATTTTTGATTTTTCAAAAAATTCAAAAAGTTGTTAAGAAAATATTGTAGGGTGTTCAAAAAGAAACATTTTCCTCCTCTTGACTTTTTTCCATATCGTGCGTTTTTCGGCATAAAATGTTCATTTACGTTTGTTTTTTGTAATTTTGAAAATGCTACAACTCCGGTAATTTTCTTTTCATCCGAAAAAGTCATGAGGATAAATTGTTCGAGTTTTAGATTACTATGAATAGATGTAAATAGAATTTTCGAATTTTGAAAAAAATGGTCTCAAAAATTTTCAAAATGTGCTCACTTTTTGAATTTTTATTCAAAATAGTTGGTTAACGAACTTGTTCTTTCTTTTGAGGCCATAAAAAAGTGTGCCAAAGCACAACCCAATCTGAATATTTTTTCGAAAGTTATCGTACCTACAGACAGACAGATAGACACCTTGTTAAAAACCTTTTTTCCTAGCTCAGGGGTTCTCAAAACGTGGAGATTTGATGAAAACCGACCAAGTCAAATTTTACATAAAACCAATACCTTCTCATTAGAATGAGAATGTAAAAAATGATATAATATATTTATGTGCCAAATAAGTGGAAGAAAAGTGATAATTATAATATTTTACACACATCCTAATTTATTTGATAAAAATCAAGTGACTTCTTTCTAACCCAAAAACTGACTACATGTGAATAATATTTTGTTTTGAAATCAAAATAATCCATCAAAATTCGATAGTTTGCTTGAATACGGGGTGAATTGGAAAGATTCTAATTTTTTACTTGTTACCATGAGTGAAATATCGTTGAAATCGCCAAAAAACGTAGACTTCAAATATAATATTATTAAATTAATAATTTAAAAATAAAAAAAAAAATCAAGTTTCGTATTTCACTCCTCATTAGTATAAAGGACCCCCCGCTGGAAAGGGTCGGCGAAAGAGAGCTCAGAAGAGAAATAGGTGTAGACTAGACTAGGTGATGAGGTGGGTGTACCTGAGCTATTGAAACTGCACATTATAATTTGTACTACTACACTAATATAAATGCCCAGTTTTCCGACAATAACATTAATCTCTTGTCAGTTTGGGTTCCAGATTGGAAATTTTTGATTTAATTTATTACTCTAAAATTTAAAGCTATTCAACTTTGAAGACGCATAAAATCAATGCAAATAAACAAATTATTATAAAAAAATATAGTCACGTATAGAACGTATTTTTTATCTGATTTTTTAACTTCATTGTTATTCCAGATATTGGACGATTGTCCAGTTATTCTGATTTTGAAGGTCTTGATTCATAATTTGTTCTATTTTAAATACATACGTATTTTGAATACATAGTTACATACAATACGTAATTTCGAGAAAAAATAATTATAATAAAATATACGACGAAGCCTTTCATAAAGTGCCTTAGAGATAATTTTCCATTTCAATGTGAATAATGACCAGGTAATTTTAAAAGCTTATACTTTGAAAACATTTTCATTTCAGGTCTTTATTTGTGAGCGTACATTCTCAGTTTAAAGAATTTGAAAATGCAGTTCTCATTGTTCAATGAATAATTAATCATGCTTCTAGCAGACCTAGAGGAGAAGCTAAAGGAGAAAGGGAAAGGGGGGACGATTCTGGGTAATAGCAAACTATACTCTCTAGCATACGCGGACGACGTAGTTCTATTAGCAGACGATAAGAAGGGGATGAACCTAATGATAAGAATTTTCGAAGAGTATGTGAGAGGAAAAGAACGGACAGTGAACGTAGGGAAGACCAAGGTGATGTGCTTCAGAAGTAGAAAGACCAAAATACGTTACGTTTGGAAGATGAACGGACAAACAGTGGAAAGTGTGGAGGAGTTCTGTAACTTAGGTTTTTGGTTTGAGGCAGGAGGGGGAAACGAGGTGCAGGTGAGGAAGAGAATCGAATGTGCGAGCAAAGTAATGGGCCAAGTATGGGTTATAGGAAAGAGAAGGTTATATGACGATTGGAGAATGAGGGTTTGGTTGTTTGATGCGTTGGTTTGGGCGGTGTTGTGTTACGAAGTGGAGGTCTGGGGATGGAAGGAACGTAGGAAAGTGGAAAGCATGCATGAGAGATTTCTGAGATGGGTAATGGGGGTTAGTTGGAGTTGCCCAGGATACATGTTGAGGGAAGAACTAGGAAGGGAGAAAATGGTAACGAGCCAAATTAGGAGAGCCTGGAGGTTTGAAGAGAAGCTAAAAAGGGTAGAGGGGAGTAGAATAGCACAAGTATGCTTGGACGAAGTTCGGAACAAGTAGAAGAGAGGAAATTTGGGAAATTCGAAATGGGAGGAAGAAAGGAAAAAATGAGGGGGGCTTGTGATATACAGGAAGGGGTTTGATTATCTCAATACAGTCGATTCTATCAGCTCGGAATGGTCGATTAGATTATCCCCGAATTTCAAAATGTATATTTTAGGAGGGCAAATTCGATTATTGCAGAGGCGAGGGTCGATTAAAAAATCTGATACGATTAAAATTACTATTTCTAAGAGCCAAATATATATTTTTATATTATTTTTGGAAATTAATAAAAAAATTTGATTTTCTAATCTGGACTAGTATGAAAGTCTACTATTTAAACAGTGGGGAGTCCTTTATCAATTGATTTATAGTAAGTAAGCATTCCGATAATAATCTTCAATAAAAAATTACTAATTTGTAATATTAAATCGTATCAAAAGAAATTAGTGAGAAAAAATTCTTCATGAATTTAATTTTTAACGTTTTTTCTGTGAATTAGTAGTTTTTACTGAAGATTAGCATGGAAATACTTCTGACTATTCATGAATTAATAAAAGTCATCGTACTATGTAATTAGCATAATTTCACAGAAACTCAGATGTAGAGTATAACATATTATATAGCGTATCTATACAAAAACAATATATGGATTGAAAAAATGATAAACCCTGACGTAACCTTAAAATTAAACAAAATATTTAAATCAATGATGAATAGGTTAAAGTTCGCTAAAAATTATGATTATAAATGCAGTTTTATTTTTGGAATTAGGAGCATAAATATAAATATAACTTTTATGATAAAACAGTCACTGCTATATTTAATATTGTATACCTACGGAGATTCCTTCATGAATCACAATTTCGTTACAGCCTTCGTTAAAGCTAAATCTAGAATATAATACAATTACTAATTTTGATGTTGATTGTTTTTTTTTGTCTACTGGTCTAAATCAATATTTTTCAATATTGACTTATT
>CAKNXH010078802.1:0-42490 GCA_932178445.1 Andricus quercusramuli | reverse complement strand
CAGGTCGCAGTTGAGTTTTTTGACAGTGTAAACAATTAAGAACACCAGAAATCAATAACAGTCAGTGCCTAGATACAAATATGATGAAAATGAATGATCTAAAAGACATTTTATTGCCATAAAAAAATGTTATAAACTAATAGACATCTATCGAATTTTTACGAGATAAAATACTGGACAATGTTACTTAAAGTGAAAAGAATATTTAAACATGAAAATTCATGATTTTTATGAACAAATTATACAAATAATTGTTTTATAGTCGTATCTTTTTAGCAATTTTTCTACCCAAAGTTGCTGGGTGGGACTTATGATTTTTTTAGCCTGAAAGTTTTATTATAAGTCAAAAATTAAATTTTTCATAAAAAATTGCATAAACAATTGTTTATATTCTTCCATTTTTATAGGGAAAAATTTATTTTGTTTATCAAAAACATTCTCCGAATTACTTTATGATGTTACTTGCCTCTTATAAAATAGTTTCAGTCTAATTTAACAATTCCAATTTTTATTAACAAGTTTTATAAACAATTACGTGATAGTCGTGTATAAAATATGTTTTTTTTTTTTTTTATAAAACTTGCTGCGACTGATTTTATGCTGGAAATGATGTCAATAATTCTAATTGTTATCACTGAATGAAACACATTGACAGTTGTTAATATAATTTGTTGAGAACAATTGAAACTATTAGCATAGAATAAACCTTTTCGGTTCACCGAAATTCGATAAGCATTTAAGAAATTTTTTTGGTGTGCCCTGAAGAAACTAGAAAGGACGCCTAATAGGTTCACCGAAATACGGTGAGCGATATGTCAAATATTTTCGATGTGCCTAGACTCTTCGTTAATAATATAATCATGTATGTTTATGTTTAACAACAGTCACTCACAGTACTTATTATGTCTTTTTTATGAATAAAGGATGAAGAATTTTCAACATCAGGTGTAAAATAAACTTTTATTTATAAATCGATGGTATGTAATACAATAGCTCGAAAACCTTAAAAGTATATGTCAGTATACAAATGTAAATATAATTAAAAGATTCCTGAAACTTGTTCCAAAATCCGAAAAAAATAAGAGACATTTTTCTCTGGTTGATTCTCAAGCAATCTATTCAGATTATTACATTTTCGAAATAGCAAGAGATATAATCGAAACAACCATACGTTTCTAAAATAGCTCATATTTAAGAACTTACTTGGTACAGTATTTAAATGAAAATATATTTTTTTTTACAAATTAAGGTAAAAAGTTGTCTCTATTTAAAAATTCATTTGCGATCGAAATGAAATCTGATTTCTTAAGAATAATTTTATGTATCGAAAATAGAGCTTAAAAAAATCACAAGTCAACATTAGATTTTTGAACAACCTCCTTTTGGGATCATTCGAGACAAATACATAACAAAAGAGAAAAAAAGGAGAGAAGGAGAAAAGGAAAGATTCAATCAAAATTTGAAAAAGACGAATATCCAACAAAATACTTAAATTTTCTTCCAAATACATGAGTTTTTAACTAAAAAGATGAACCGTCAACCAAAAATTTATATTTTAATAAATCTGTTTGACGTTCAACTAAGTAGTATAATTTTCAACCCAAAAATATAAATACTAAACGGAAAATGTAACTGTTCCTATTTCGATTAACGATAACAAATATAAAGATGAAAGAAAAATATAAAGATAAAGATTAAAAATAATTTAGAAAAGATTAACGTTTTTCACACAAAAAATACGACATTTCTGCCTTATAGGTTATAGCTTGTAGGTTATGTGCACGCGCCTGCTGACGAAGGCAGGCTTATATATTGATAAATTATTTACATTTGAGGTTATTGCGTAAATGCGTAAAGTTATTCTTTTCTAGCAAGTCATCCAAGATCGAAAGTTTACTTGTAAAAATAAAATAAGCACGAATATATACGACAAACCGTTTGTCGGATGAAACAAACTCCGCGCGAAACTCGGGTTGGGGATGCCGTTCTCCCACCTGAACGGAGCGTTACTGTAACAAAACACTGTTGGGGCTACAGCTGTTCCAATGTGGGCACACAGCGTCCCCGACAAGAGAGAGTATATGCACCAAGATGCTGGCGAGCAGTACGCGACGCATTTGGTGTTGCAGCTCTATCACGTGGGCGAGCAGCTCGCCCAAAATTTTTTCAGTGTATAACCATTTTCCACTTTTCATGAAACAAGTGTACTTCAGAGATTTCCTCGATGTAGACATTCCCTTCAATTTTTTCGAGGGTATAGTTAGCGCTGATGATCGGTGCTAGGGCCAGCAGGAGGGTCCAGAAGGGTTTCATTATCGTCTGTAAAATAGGGCATTTTCGGATTTATATGAATTCGGATAATTTTGTCCTTATTTCTTATTCGTAAATTATTATTGTCTGAGTAGTCAATAACTTCGAAAGGGCCTTTCCAAGAGGGGTCTAGCTTGCTAGAATCAGTATTGTTAATGATTTTTACTGTATCTCCTGGTTTGTATAGGGGGTGTTTGTGAGTGATATTTTTGTCGAGTCTTTTCTTCGTTTTTTCTATTTCTATTTCTATTCTTTCTCTAGCCCTTCGTAGGTTGTCTTCGTGTTTCTTTTTCCACTTTCTCACCAGTTCCGGATACGTCAGGGTTGGTGAACACGCTACCGATGAGGGCATGTTAGCTTCTCTTCCAAACATAAGTTCAAAGGGTGAAAATCCTGTTGTTTGGTTCTTCATTGTGTTGATTACAAAGTTAATAAATTTCAAATTGCCATCCCATTCATTGTTTCTTTCTGAAATGCTTGTTTTGATTAGGTTCCCGAGGGTGGAGTGCATTCTTTCGATGTTACCGTTGGACTGCGGATGAAAAGCTGTGGTTTTTACATGAGTGATGTGTAATGCTTCTTCAAACTGTTGCATAATGTCTGATAGAAAGTTTTGTTCCTGGTCTGTTAGGATTGTTTTGGGTGCTCCGAAGATGTAGATGTAGTGATCGAGCAGCCCTTCTCTTATTGAACTAGTTGTCTCATTAGCCATCGGAATTAACACCGTATACAGGGTTAATCTATCTTGTAGGCTCAAAATATATTTGTTACCTTTTACTGTTTCGGGTAATGGGCCGTATATATCTAGGGCTATTTTTTCATTGGGTTTCAGAGGAATGTCTGGTATAATCCCCTCAGCTTGGTTCTTGATTCTTGTAGTTTTTTGGAGTTGACAGATGGGGCATGTTTTGACGTACTTTTTAATGTCTTCATCCATACCTATCCATTGTCCTATTTTCTTCGCTTTTTCAATTGTATTCTTTTCCCCAAGATGTTCCGCATGCGCTTCTTTAACGATATTAGTTTTTTCTCCTTTCGTTAATTCTCGGGTATTGTTAAAGCATAGATGAAATCCTAAGTGGGGATACAAGTTAGATAGGTATTCCATCATTTCCTGTATCAGTTCCTTTTCTATTGGTGTAAATAGTGGGTCACCGAATATAAATCTTATCAATGTTAGTTTTTTCTCATAGTTTCATCGATGAACCAGCCTTGTTTCCGTAACCAATCCTCTTCATTATATTTTGGCATGTCTTCTTTATTTATTAATTTCCAGAGTTTTCCTACGGCGTTGGGTTTTTTTTAATTTTCCTTGCGTTGGGTTCAATCGCCATGTCATAGAATCGTTGTAAAGTTCATTTTGTTGAGGTGTTCCGGATCCAAATGAATTATTGGGATCGTTGTTACTTTCTACTGATTCGCACATTCTTCTGAATGGGATTTCAATTGTTTCTTGTAGTATTTCGTCCTTGATGATAGTGGGGCGTTTAACCGGTGTACCCAAAATTTCGCTGTATGATAGCTCATCGTCGGTAGTTGAATCTATTCCGTCTAGCGCTTGTTGTATAATGTCGCTGGTGTGGATTGGAAATAGTCTGGATAAGCAGTCTGCTACTTTGTTCTCCTTTCCTTTAACATATTCTATTTCATACTTATATTCCTCTAGTCGTAATCGCCATCGTAAGAGTCGCGAGCTAGTGTCTTTCACATTGTGTAACCAAATGAGTGCTTTGTGATCAGTTTGGATTTTGAACTTGTTTCCTAGCAAGTATTGACGTAACCTTTGCATTTCCCATACTATAGCTAAGAGTTCTTTTTCTGAGGTACTGTAATTTTTTTCTGCTTTATTAAGGGTTCTGCTAATAAATAAGCGAGGATGTCCGGCTTGGGATAGCACGGCGCCTGATCCTTGATTCGATGCGTCGGTTCTTAGAGTGAATAATTCTTTAAAATCGGGGAATCTCAATACTGGTTATGTTTTTAATGCGTTTTTCATTTTCTTAAATGCTTCTTCACACATTGGAGTACAATAAAAAATTGTGTCCTTTTGAGTTAACCTGGTGAGTGGTCTAGCTATAGATGAAAAGTTCTTTATAAACTTCCTATAATATCCGGCTAATCCTAAGAATGATTGCACGTCTTTAGGTGTTTTCAGCTGCTTGAATTCTTGGATTGCTTTGATCTTAATAGGGTTTGGCTTAACTCCTTCTGCGGTGATTAGGTGGCCTAGGTATTCTAGTTCTGAAGATAGGTACTCACATTTTGATTGTTCTAATTTCAAGCCTAATTGTTTTATTCTTTCCAGGACAGTTACTAAAGTTTTGTTATGGTCTTCTAATGTTTTTCCAAATATTACAATTACCATGTATTGATTGTAATTTTCCGGATAATTTAGATATTCTGCTTGGTCCTTGTAATTTATGTGCTTCTGGATTTCCTCGGTTGTCATCTCCTCCCCTTCTAAACATTGTTCTTGGGGTTCCTGTTGTTCTTGAATAGTTTTTACTTCCGGTGGTCTTTTTTGGAACTGTCCCAGTTGAAAATTTTAAGGTTTTGAAAAACATTGGGATGCAAAATGACCAGGTTTTCCGCACTTGTGGCAGGACATCTTTAATCTTTCACTCAGTGGGAAATTCGAGCTTGGTACTCTCGCCTGTTGGGGTGTGGTATTTGCTGGAGGTCTTGTTGTTATCGGGCGGGGTGGGAATTTAGTAGGTTGTCTAGGCACTTCGCTTTGTCTGAGTATTCTATTTTCATTTTTTTCTCGTTGCCAAGCTTCTGTTTCCAGTGCTTCATGCAGGGCTTTTGTTAGTGTGGTAGGTTTCACTGGTTTAACCTGTGACGAAATATCGTCTCTTAAATTCATTATGAATCTTTTGATCGCGCTGTTCTCTTCTATCTCTAGGGCCATTTTCCTTTTCATTCCGGAAGGGTATTGTGCTTGTACCGCATACACAAGGTCCTTATAGGCATCTCTGAAAAGAAGGCTAAAAGTTTGAACCGTGGTTTCTCCTTGTCTAATTGCGTCCAATTTATCTCTGCACAATTCAATTGAGCTTTGTATTCCGAGGTTAGTTTCTAAAGCTGAGTATAATTCTCCGTAACTTCCTATTGAGATGTGTCGTATAGCTTGTTCGGCGTTGTCTCTAATTTTTTCAGCTATTACGAAATCAAGTAGTAGGTCTTGATTGTCACAGCGTAAACGAGCTCTTTCTACGCTTTTTATCCATTCGTGGATACCGGCATCGTTAGTTCCATTAAGGATTTTAATCGTTCTTATCATATCCTTTCCTGGTGCTAGGGGAGTGATTATAGGGGCTGTTCTAGTGGGCAGCTTATTGGGTCGTTCCGTTGACATACTTATTGACAGTGCTGGATTCGTAAATGCAGTTTGCTGAGAGGTTGACTGTCTAATTTCTAATATCGGAAGCTCGGTGGATCGTGGTAGCTGTTTTATTATTCCTAGTCTAGGGATTTCAGTTTTTTGAGCATCAGGGTCTGAATCGTCGTCCGTTATAAGTGCTGTATTTTTTGCAACTTGTTTAATTTCCCGTCTCCTGTTGTGATTTTCATTGTTGAGTGTGGCGAGTTCTTCCTTCATTCTGCAATTCTCGAGTCTCAACGCTTGCATCTCTAATCGCAATTGCTGAATGAGATCCAGAGTTATTATTTTCCAAATTCTTTTGTACATATTTGTCAATCTCATCACCATTTTCTGGCACTGTTACAACAGAAAAGTCTCTATTCATGAGAGATCTCTGTATATATTTCTTAATATCTTCAATTTCATAACTGCCAGGGGGTATGGTAATCACCTGATTACCAATATAAGACTTATTCTTTCCAACATCGAAGTTAGGAATTGAGTTGCCAATTGCCAGGATGATCAAAATAAATATAAAGAAATCCTTATTGCTACAAATGTACATAGGAAGAATTATAGTTCTTCAAAGCCTATTAATTCGAATAATACTCTAAAGTATAAGAATATTATAGCGAAACTTTTTCCACATAAGCGATCATCAACAAGTGGAGTATCATTAAAGAAAAATAAAGGATCAAAGAGTTCAATACCTCAATTTTTAATAGCAAGAAAAGATTCAAGGCCAGACTACATTTATTGGGATGATCCTAACGAGCTGGTTGACCGCCTTCGACTACTCACAGCATCTCAAGCAGCAGGAAATCCAAGTCATAATATTGAAATTATTTCAATCGTCGAGGAATTCAGAGAAGCTCAAATCATATATTAAGAGATTGAAGCTCACTAAAGCGTCAGAATTAAAATGAGTATCGACGTGTTCGGACATCCTCTGAATCGAGCTGCGTCCGAAAATCATGGACCTCCTGGTATTGGTTCTAAATTTACCTCTAACGGTAATTATGATATCGATAAGAAAATACTCTGTAACGTTCAAGACGCTGAAGAACAGCTTGATGCTGTTAATTTGAGGCTTGTACAGCGAATCGTTCAATGCGAGATACGAACGCTTTGCCAGGTTACGTCATCTATGCGTAATGAAATTGATAACAATAATATTATAATGAAAATTCTTGAAGAATCAGTAAATGAGAAATTGAAGAATTTCCAGATTAATACCCAACAAGAGTAACCGTTACGCAGCGCTGAACTCATTGCCCAACCAGGCGCTCGACTGAACGCATTAGAAAATGAACTCAAAGAAGGAGATAGTAGTCATAGAGCTGCATAAACCTGCAAGAAAGAATTATCCACGTCGTTCTGTGATAATGCGTGGTATAGATGAGACATGGCAGGCTGACTTGGTTGTAGTGTTACCATATTCTCAAGAGAATGAGAGTTTCAAATACCTGCTTACTGTTATCGATATATTTTCAAAGTATGCCTGGGCAGTTCCTGTGAAAAGAAGAGTGGGCATGATGTTACATGATGTTAAGCCATGAAATCCATACTTGTACAGGGACGAGTTCCAAAAAACTTGCACACAGATCAAGGCAAAGAGTTTTACAACTCGGAATCTAAAGCTTTAATGCAAAATTATAGCATTAAACTGTACTCAACTTTCAGTAGTTTAAAAGCGTCTATTATTGAACGATTTAATCCTTCCCTGGGTCTTGTTTGGCGAGGAGGAAGTGTTACGGGGTGAACTATCACTGTCCCAAACATTTTACGCAAGTTATAGAAACGTATATAGCAAAAAATTCAAGTTTTCCACCTCATATGTGGGCTGAGTTTTCATCCACAACAACGCGTACTATAGACAGTTCTGAATCATCTGATTCTAAATTTAATGTTAATTAATAATTCCCAGCGGAGTAAAAGGACAGGATCATTTTTTAGAAAAAAAAAAAATTATTCAAAGTGTACTTTAATTCCCTGAACAATAGAAAAAATATCCAATGAGAAGTTTACGTAAAAATTTGAAGCACTGGAGAAAGAAGTGAAGAAATTTGAGAGAAAGAACATTTTCTTGTCAGAGAAAATGCTCCTCTTGAAAACCGACAAATAAGCAGCCCAGGTGCGAATTTTCGGTCTACTTGTAGTTGGGCCAACCCTTGGAAGGTCGGCCCAATTTTTTAAACAAATGGTTGATCCAACTTGCGTAATGATAACGCAAGTCTACCTTCTTACCCCGGTTGGCCCGACAGTGGCTGGTAAGGTGGAGCCAACAACGAGGCACAAGGTTGGCACATTATTGACTTCCAACATTGACCCAACTTTGTGAACCAATGGTTCGCCCAACTAGCGCAAGGATAATGCAAGCCTACCTATTTTCCACGGTTGACCCGAAAATTGTTGACAAGGTTAATCCAAGCAAAGAAAATGATGTTGGCACATCATTGGTTCTCAAGACTCAAAGTTGGGCCATTATCGATAAGAAGCGTTGGTTGCAAAAAAAAATGTTTTCTGTATTATTGCTGCACCCATTGAAAAAGGACACTCGCTAGGGATTCGAATACTACCAAAAATACCTAACTTGTTTGTGCCTAGTTATCGTATGAGCCATCTAAGTTATCGAACCACCTGAACGTTCCCAAAGAAATCCCAGCCATGTTTTTTACTGACATAGTCAGAGTCAGCTCGGAAATATATTCACTATTTTTTGATTGTGTACATATCACGAGAAGTTGAATTCAAAATCTTCAATGTGCAAATTTAAAAATTAAATGTTATGAAATAAAAGAATTTCTTTTCGGTTGGCCCGATGTTGGGCTGCAGTTAGCCCTATTGTTAGCATATTCTTACACAGTGCAAGTAACTTATTGCGCCCGACTGTTAACACAAATCTTATTCAAGATGGGGTCGACAACCACATGGACTCTATGGGAGTTTTAATGGTTATTCCTAACGTTACTAGGCTTCAAAGCAAACAGTTAACCATTGTGTCTAGCGAAATTCCGTTTACTAATTCCCGGCAAATTCCTAGATTTCCCTGATCAGAAATAACGTTTTTCCCGGTTTGTTCTTGTGATGTGTTTAGCTATTTGAGGATTGGGACTCTGGCAATAGCTTAGCGCCCGGAAAGAGCATAATTTGATATAAACAGTCACTTGTATTACAAAAATGAGGTGTTTATTAATTCAAAAATAAAATTTAAAATCAGATAAGACTAACGTTTAGCTGGGCATCCACTGTTGCGCTTTTACGATATTCATGGGTCGAACTCGACCCATGGTATGGAGAACTGATACAGAAGACGAAACTCCTGTACATTACCTACGCCAAAAGCAAGCAAGTTTCTTTCGGAAGTTAATAGTTCCAATCTTTCCAAGCGCGGCGCTAATATTTCATGTGCAGCCTTTCCCAAGCCTGTTAACCATGCAATTTTCGACATATACGACACAAGCGCCATATATGTGAAGTAACTTAAACATCCCGTGGTCTCGACTCGATTTTCGAAGCTGAAGACTTGAGTTTCTGCGCATGCCCAAGAAAACGATGTTCATTAGCTGTGATTTGCGCCTTCTTTTCAAATAAGACAAATTACGTTTTTCAAAGTTTTTATTACATTAGAATAATTTTAAACATAAAATAAAGATTTGGAATTTATGGCAACAGAATTCCCGGATCGTTCAAAGAATTCCTGGATCTTTCAAAGAATTCCCGGCATTTTCCCGTATTTTTCAAGTTTTTACAAAATTCTGACATTATATTTGCAAATTGCTTGTTTCAGAGCGTAGCAAGATTATGCATAATATCAACAAATTCGATAAAGTCCATTTGACTGCTACCGTTACCGAAAGTCGAGTAAATCGTATTTTTAGGGTTCTTTAAAAGAACTAACGAAAGTCTAACCGATTGTAGGCTTGACCTTGGGCCAGGGTTGGGTCGACAGTAAGGCACAATAGGGTTGCTTGCACTAGTTAATATTATGCCGACAGTCAAGCCAGCCTCACCCAGAGTTGGGCTGATCGTCTTCCGATAGCACATTCAAAACAGTTCAGCAGAGTCCATCCGACGGTCTGCCCGAACTTGGGTCAGAGTTCGGCCGAGTACAGGCACAGTAGGGTTACTTGCAGTGGCTAGCATTACGTCGATGTCGGCGGACCCTCACCCAAAGTTGGAAAGATCGTCTTTCGATAGCTCTTTTAAAATAATTTAGCAAAGTCTATCCGACTCTCTGCCCGACCTAGGGCCAGAGTTTGGCTGCGGTCCGGTGCAATAAGGTTACTTGCACTGATTATTATCACGCCGATAGAGGGGCAAACATCACCCAGAGTTATGCTGATTGTATTTTACTTGTCCTTCTGAAGTCATTCACCAGATTCTATCCGACTGTCGGCCCAACTTTGTGCCAGAGTTGGGCCGACGATTAAGCGCAGTAAGGTCACTTGAACTTGTTAATGTCACGCCGACAGGCGAGCAGACCTCGCCTAGAGTTGGGCCAATTGTATTTTGATGTTTCTTTTGAAACAATTCTCCATACCTCATGCAAATGTCAGCCCGGCTCTGGGCCAGAGTTAGGCCGACGGTCGGGCGCAGTATGGTTACCTACACTGTTTAATATAATGCTGATGGTCGGATCGACATCAACCAGCGTCGGGCTGATCGTATTTTTATAGTCCTTCAAAAAAAATGTGCCACTGTCCGTCCCAGCGTTTCCCAAACTTTTTTCGCATTTTCTGGGAAGCCACAGGGTCGCCACCCTCAAATTTTTTCACAATACTGGAACCCAAAAGAAGCACTGGACGCCTGTCGTTCGGACGCAGTTGCTTGGTTCGCGCGACCATACCATTGTTAGGGAATGAGACCTGGTTGGGGAAAATGAAAACTTCGTAAAATATCAATAAATTGAACTTCAATAGGCTCCTCGCTTGAAGCGAGGAACCTGCTTTGGAGCCTTCCAAACTACCAGGCCAGGAGTGGCATCCCCCTATCGGCGGTGGGGTACCCTACCCGCGGTGATACTTTGGGAAACGCTGGTCTATCCGACTGTCGGCTCGACTTTAAGCCAGATTTGGACCGGCGGTCGGGCGCATTAAGTTTACTTGGAAAAGTAAATATCACACTAACAGTTGTAAAAACTTCATCCAGTGTTGGGCCGACCATAATTTTATAATCCTTTTAAAAATATTTGCCACGGCCTATCCGACTGTTGGCCTGACTTTGAGGCAGAGTTGGGCCGACAGTCGAGTGAACTCTGACCGCTAATGTCGGCTGTCAATAACGTTGGTACAAAAAAGCTGACTTGGAGCTGCCAAAGTTGGACCAATTCTAGTTACCGTAATTCGGGTGCCAAAAAAGGTCCGAGCTTGGACTGACCGTCAAACTCTGGCTGCCGAGCCAAATTCGCACCTCGGAGATTCAATTTCTTTCGCCAAGTCCCACATTAATTTCTACCAGCGAAAGTTTACTTCTATGTCCCGAAGGCAGAAGCATAGTTCTCAATAATATGTGTAAAATTATAACTGACATATGGTTTTATGATCTGGGGAGCAACTACCTTATTTTTTAAGATCTATCACTCAATAGTATCTGTTTTAGCCCAACGTTTAGTCATTTATTATTAGACGGCACTAAAGATCAAATAGCAGAGTGACAATAGATTTAACATGACCGTCTACACATAGTAACCAATGGGTTCAAAAAAATTAAAAATGATGTGGGGAAATTAATGAGGTTTCACCAGACTAAAATTCTAGATTAGTAGAAAAGTAGGGGGGCATTGAGTGGCTTAAAGTGATTGCGTTATGCTGCCAGAGGGCAAATCTGCATACGGGCGTTACTGCCAAAATTCGAAAATCCACCTCATTCATGTTTTGGTAGAATTGCGATCTAGTTCGATTTAGAAGTGGCTCAAAATCCAAGTTTGGTATTTTTAAAATTAAGTAATAACATCTTTTCACAATTCAATAGAGCTAAGTGATAGCTCGGAAGTACTTTCTTGTTGTTTTCTCTTAATTCGAACAATAAAAAATCTATGAAACTCTTCGTGTGTCCATACTTTCGTTTTTGAGGACGTGCCGAATCATTGATGAGTGGTTTTCTTGGATCTGGTTGCTCCTTTCAGGAAGTTCTTTCGTGGTTTAATTGAGTTGTGTAATAGTTCTGGAGAACTTTCTTTTTCTCTATAAATTCAAAAATGAAACAATTACGCTTTTTTCTATGTATCAAAATCACAGTTTTTGGGGACGCGTCGTTCTTTTGACAAAGAAACTAAATATAAACTAAATATAAAAGAAGAAACTAAATATTTACCTTTAGGAAAATTGTAGATTCCAACAAAAAAGCCATGTCTGGGGTTCCCTTTTTAAATTATACATGTTTAATTCTTCAATTGTTGTTACATTTTTGTTGGTTCCACAAAATATTGTACACAATATCAAAAGTGCGCCGATAACAATAACAGAGGGTTGGAGAAAGATAGCGATTGCAAATTCACAACTATTTGCAACCAACTGAATAATAACAGTGTGGAGTTTTCAAAGCCTCATTTCGAATCTGTAAAATTATTCAATTGGGAATACTTTGCGTTACAATTGATACATTTTCAAATTAAGATATTAATTAATTTCCAGTTGTAATTGCCTCATGCTGACATTTCTTTCATTTGCAGACTTAAAAGCGAAAATTCTTCAATATCTGGTGGGTTTCCATTTCAAAGTGTATAATGTTAAATATTTCACATTTCAAGATTATCTTACTTCGAAGGATTTTCATTCAAAATTGTGTAATCACAAACACTCTTTATTCCAGACGTTTCAAATAAAAAATTGCATAATTATCAACCCTCCAAATGTTATATTCTACAATTTCCGAACGATATAAATTTTTTTTTCTTATTATTATTTAAATAACCGAACAATTTTGAATCCATAAATATTACCCAGAAACGGTCTATAAAGGGTTTTTATTTTAAAGTTTGGAATGTAAGATTCTGAGATTTGTCTATTATTTTCGCAAATTCAAGATAATTAACCTGAAAAATACGGTGATAATGAAAAAATTTTAAATAGTAATTGGGTAGGGGAACTCTATGAAAAATAATTGTTGCATCATTTTACTTTTCATTATTTTATATTACTTTTTCATACTAACTCAAGTTTCAAGTCAAATAATTTGACATTTTTAGAAACAAAAATTGTAAATGTCCAAAAATTCCCTTTAATTTTGTTTGGATTCATGTTTTTTCAGAGAATATTAAGCGACAGGTACACGAATCAGAGTCCTACTGAGAGCAACTGTCATCTAAAAAATGTCAATAGCCCCCAGTAGAACCGCGGTAAATAACACCTGTGGCCATGTCTCACATACGTGAGATGGGTGGTCACAGGGCACGACGAAATCACAACGACAGGCCGGCGAAACCCTCGTGTGTCTTGTGGACACGAAGCGACCCAAGGATGTCAGCTTTCTGCATCCATCTCGCAAGTGCCTTGGCATATTTTTGACATGCGGGTATGACTCTAAGGTTACGAACCAGCGATAGTTTTGCACCACCGAGAGCACCTATCACAAGGACAATTACTCGCACCCAATATTTTGGGTTCAGACGTAGCAGCTCTCTTTTAAGGTCTTGATACCTCTCCTCTTTTTCTTTCTCCTTTGCAGTGATGTTGTATACGGACGAAGCCCAGAATTCGATCACGAATATAGTTCGTTTCTCGAAGTCTTGGAGCAAAATGTCAGGCCTCAAGTGCGCAACGGAGACTGCTGCCCGAAAATCGTAGTTCCAGAAAATTTGGCAATTCTCGTTTCAGACAATTGACTCTATATCCCTTGGAGCGTTCGGCAGGGCAGGGTCGCGACCAACACCGTAAGAGCGACAAAGATGGTAATGAAGTACTGTCAGGGCCGCATTATGTCTATAGATATACGTCGTTCCTGAGTGGGTCGGACACCCCGATAGTATGTGTTCTAGGTACTCAGCGTGTGCATGACACGCTCTGCACCTATCACTGGAAACTTCTTGTCATAAAATGCGGTCACGGCATACTATGGTGGAAATGTCACCGTCCTAGCATGCGAAAATAAAACTCTCTGTACCTGAATTGCGTCCTGATGATTTGAGGAAAGCAAAAGTTTGCTCCTTCGACAAGGACTATTTTTCTACATTTCTGTGAAAGTTTCCGTGCATATGCTTGTCGAGTAGCTGTTGGTGAAATTGTCCAACCTCTGCTTTCTTTACTTCGGCTTCCAGACGTCAAGAATCTAGATGGAGTAATGCACTTGCCTCACATCTGATGTTAAAATTCAGGCCGAGGGCCTCGGCCGCTTGCTCCGTGGCTTTGTAAAGGAACGCTCTTTCGCCAATCATTACGTGGTTCCTGACAATCTTTAGGACAGGATCTCTGCCATTCGCAACGATGTAAGCTGTACTTAGAACATTCGGTTATATTATATATATATATATATATATATATATATATATATATATGTATGTATAGACTTTACGTTGTCACCTCCGTGTATTTGACTCTACGTTCTTGCCTCCGCTATTTTCCGTGAAAATATTTGAAATTTATATGCACATATACGTTGACGGGGGCCTTCTGATTAGGTTTCTCAAAAGAGGGGTAAAAATTTCTCATTTTGAAATTTATATATATTTCTGATACTGGATGTACGAAGTGACCTCCTCTACATATAAGGGAGCGCGTTAGACACTATACGTACTCACCTCAAGCGGTGTTGCCACGTCGGGGAGGTAGGATTCTTACCTAGCGTCCATGTCTCCCAGGTATCTATAGGATCTGACAATTAAGTCATAATCAGGGAATGGTGCTAATTCGAAATATCATTTGTTTAGAAGAAATTGTTTTAAAAAATGTTATTTATTATAATATATCGCTTCAGAGATCTCTCGAAAATTTGTTTCTGGCGCTAATTATTATTTGCTTGCGGTTTTTTAAATGCAGATTGCTTTTGATACATAAAATTCTACTTCATACTGTAAATTAGATGCTTACATAAATTGTTTAAACAATTTACTATTGTTTTTAGTAATTTTCTGTTAGAATAGAGTTAGAATGTCACTTTTTTTTTTTTTAAAGTGCACTTTCTGTCCAATTTTCAATGAAAGCTAGTTAATACATATTTTATGTTAATAAAAAAATTGTTTAACATATTTGTTATTATTGTTAAAGATATTCTCTTTCAATAATGCTAGGAATTGCGGTTTTTTCTGAAATGTGCAACTTTTTGTCCACTTTTCACTTGAAATGAGTTAATATTTATTTTAAATCAGGAAAAATAATTGTTCAAACAAACTACTATTTTCATTAGCTATCTTCTCTTAGATAAGTGCTAGAAAGTTGCGGTTTCTTCTAAAAATTTCGACTTTCTGTAAAATTTCTGATCAAAGTCAATTGATGTTTAATTCAAGTTAACAAAAATAATTGTTCGAACAATTTATTGTTATTGTTAATGATATTCTCTTTGCTGGATGGTAGAATGATGCTGTTTTTTCTGAAATTTTTAACTATTTGTCTATTTTCCACCTGTAGTGACCTAATAATTATTTAAGTCAAGCAAAAATAATTGTACGAACAAATTATTGTTGTTCATAACTATCTTCATCTATATTAATGCCAGATAGTTGCAGATTTCTTCTGAAATTTCTAACTTTTTGTCCACTTTAAACTTAGTGAGGTGGGAGAACTAGGTCATCAAATGACTTGTGAAAGTTTTGTTTTGCATTAAAACCAGAAGTTTATTGCAAAACGTAAGAGCCAAACTTGGAATTGCAAATATTTTAATATTAGCCCCGGAAGGGGGGGAGGTGGGGGCCCCCACCTCATCTTCTTTTGCATTATATTACAAAATTTCCAACGTGATAATATTTCAAGGATCCCTCGATCCTTCCTCGGAGAAAATACATCTCGTCGGTGACAATATATAATCGAGGGTAGTCAAAATTTTTTCATTTCTCGAATTCTCATACACATCGCCCGGTTTAGAAGAAATGACATTCAGAGGTGTCGCAAGCCCAGGAAGTTTAACACCTATTTCCCATTAGGGAAAAATACGTTTTTGTACATTTTATTCAGAATCGTCAATATTAGCTGAATCGAGTTGAAACTCAAAACTTCTCTTCACAAATAGCCATAGAATACAAGTCAAATATATCAATTGTCAAATATCACCCCCCTAAGTCTGTTTCATAGGGTTCCAAAAAAAACCCATATGTGAAAAAATGGGGTTTGCGAGTTTTCAGCGCTCATTATGATTTTTTGGTGTTTTTCAACAATGCTAGAAAATTGTAGTTTGTTTTTAATTTTTCACTTTGTGTTCAATTTTCAACTAAAACCAGTTGAATAATAAGATAAGTGCTGAAAAGTTGCGGTTTTTTCTGAACCCTTAACAATTTTTGTCCACTTTTCACTTAGTGGGGTAATGATTAATGCAAGTTAATTATTTTTCATATCTATCTTCTCTTGGAGTAATGCTAGAAAGTTTCTTTTTTTTGTAACCTTGATTTTGCTTTGACTTTTCATTTATGAACAAATAACAAGTGAACCTCAACAAAAATAATTTTTGAAATGATATTCGACTTTCTTAAGTGTATTTTGATATCAGCCCCCCCCCCCCCAGCAAAATATACTCACAAAAAAAATGTTTAGAATATGTTTTTCGCTCATGTTTATATAGTATTTGTTCATAACTAACAAGGAAAAGCAAAGTTAACCATTTCAGAAAAAACCGGAACTTTCTAATACTTATCTGAGAGACTATAGTTTTCAAAAATAATAAATTGTTTAAACAACTATTTTTATTAACTTGCATTAATTATTATCATATTACTAAGTGGAGGATGCCAAAAAGTTAAAAATTTCAGGAAAAAAGCGCAACTATCTAACAATAATATATATGACATTAATATAGTTTTCAAACTAGAATGAAAAGATCTATCCCAGGCAAAAAGAAAATGTAAAATTCCTATGTTGTTTTATATACTGCACATTTCAATTTTTGTCTGTCGGTAAATTCTGATAAAGGACATCACAGGTTTTGAAAGTTCAAATGCTCCCATCATTAAAATAAAATTTTCGTTACATTTGTGAAATACGTGTCTTTGAAAAAAAAAACATATTTCTTGCGAGAATGATTCTGTGTTTTCAGCATGCACAGCCTGCCCGACTGGAAATTAATTCAGCCAACTAAAATAATAATAATACAATATAATATGAATATTAAAAATGTTAAATTAGTTTCACTATCAAATCTTTTAAAATTACTAAATTTAATATTATAAGCCTTGATACTCAGTTTTAAATGTAATGATTTTATATTTCAATATGCTGAGTTGTTTGGTTTCAATGTCAAAGAAAAATATTTCCTGTTTTTTTTTTTAATTTTTGAATTCGTAGAATCGTAATGAAACAACTTAAAATTCAATATTGAATACTTAAAATTCAACTCAAAGAAAAACAGAATTTCAAAATTAGAAGCCTTCAATGGTGCAATTTGAAAAATTGGAAGCATAGCGATCTTCTTTTGCATTATATTACAAAATTTTCAACGTGATAATATTTCAAACCTTCAGTTGAAGATTTTCACGAATGAATCATTTCAAATATATTTGATTGGAAGATTCAAAGAATGGATAAAGATTCTGAATGAATGGTTAAAAGTTAAATGATTCATACTTAAAAAGTTAAAAATTATGGTTTGCTTGAAATCCAAACAGATAAAAATGGTTTGATATGAAATTGAGACCTCAGTAATTGAATAAATTTTTTCAATCCTGACTGGTTAACATTTTAGGGTTCTAAGTTTTCATGTTGAACGCTGAACTTTCCATTCTTCTCTTTCAGAAGTATAATTTTGCAATTCAAATTGAAATGATGAAATTGAGAAACGTGCAATTGTCAATTGGAAAAATGTTAATTTTCAGACGATTTCAATTCACTTAAAATAATTTAAAATTTGAAGGAGAAGAGTTTAAAAAAGTTTTAATACCGCAATTTAAATTCTAAATTTTTCAATTTTGAATTATTAGAATTTGAACGCTTCGAATTATAAATAATACAACTCGAATTTAGTTGAATTTTATATGATCCAATTTTCAAAATTTTAATCTGAAATTATTCAATTTTGAACAGTTTTGAATTGTCCTGTTTTCGAAATTTTAATCTGAAATCTTTTGATTTCGAGATTCTCCAATTAAAAATACAACGTTTTGATTATTAACGCTTTGAAGCAGTACTGATATAACAAAAACTCCTTTCTAATGTAAATGTCCACTTTTAACATTTTTCTTTCAAAATTTTCGTATTTTGAGAGCACCTGATGAAAACATTTTGAGTTTGAAGTTATTCAATTTCAAACTCTCCTATTAAGAAGTGAGATGAGTGAAATTCTTTTCTATTACATTAGAAATATTGTGCTTCTGTCCAAATTTTGCCTAGGTAATCTAAAATTGTTTGATTTTGAACGTTTTCAATCCAGAATCATAGAATTTTTAAACCTTTTTGAATTCCAAACGCTTTCAATTTCTAATTATTAACTATTGTTTCAACAATTTGTTGATATCTGATATTTGAAAAAAAAAATCAAATTATTTTCTCATTTTTTATTTTATTGATGTTATGAAATAAGGATCCAGATATTTACAGCTAGTTCATGAAAAATGTAATTGACAGGTTTCGGATTTCTGACACTACTGTCACTGTCGTCCACTTTTTTCAGCGATGATACTTTTTTGACAAAAATGCTACTAATGTCACTCATTTTGCACGTTCCCTCTTAAAATATTTTCTAATATTTTCGCTGATTGGTTAAAATAACATGTCCAACATCTCAAGTATATAGATATAAAAATAGTCCCAACGGATAATATAACACAAATTTATTCATAATACTTTTAATTCATCTATTCTTTATTTCCATATCGGGCCTCGGGTTATAAGACATTTTCGATTTTCTTTTCGAAAACAGATTTGTCAAAATTGCACCATTTCAATTTGTAACACTTATTTGCTGAATATTTTGAAGTTGAGAACGATCGAAATAAAATAATTTCGAATTCGAATATTAAAAAATGGACAAATGTACATTCCAATCATACTGTTGAAAATTTGTATAATTTCCGAATAGAAGCCTAAATAATTCTCGATATATTTTGGCTTCAATATTGCTTAAAAATTAATTAGATAGATAAATAGTTCATTTCAGCCGTGAGGCATAGGAAATGGAGATAGGTATATACATCACTAAATCCCACACATACATGTCTTCATTCCTTCACTCTCTTTCTGTTCATACAATATTATTGTCTATTAAGATCTTTCATAGCGATTTAAACTGTAACAGAGAAATAGAGGCACAAAACTAGAAAAAAAAAAATTGAAATGTCCCGCGGACTCTCGACTTATACCTATTGCAACTCCATCTTATATTTGAATTGTTTCCAGTCTAGCTCTCCTCTCTCTATCCAGTCTCTCTCTCCTTTATAATCTTCCTTCCTACCTCTAGTTTGGCGTCATCATTCGGATTGTCGCTCATTAATCTATTAATTACTGTTTCACAATCTGTCCCTAATTTTTTAAACCAATCTCTTGCTATTTCCCAATCCTTTATATGGTGTTCCCACATATCCCAATCTTTATCACAGAACACACATCTTCTTTCCTCGTCGTTTAGCCAATACTTATTATAATTTTTACAATTTCCGCACCTTAGTTTACTTAAATAATATTGATCGTATCACTATTTGAAACTCCCGCCAGATACCGTGGCAACCCGGGGCCTTCCTCTCTTTCTTTATATCTTTTATTATATTTTGACTCAGTAAATCTGTTATACTCAAGTTGGTTTTGTACTTCTTTTTCTTTTATGAGGATCTTAGTCTTCATATCTACGTTTTCTCTTAAAATATTATCTACTTATATTACTGCAAACCCGTTTCTGTTATAAAACTTTTTTCTTTTCAAACTATAACGGTCCCCTCTTTCTTTTCCACATTTCTCCAACCAACAGTTATATACCAACTCTCCTACTTGATTTTCCCCCATTTTTTCCTCAAATTTAACTGCTCTCAGTCCCCAACCAACTTTTAATGATGTTAACTTAGTCTCTGTCATTATCAGGTACCTTGCTGTACAAAATTCTAACTTTAGCACCCACCTTATGTAATCTAAAAATACTTTTTCGAGCTCTTTTCTTTCCCCCAACCCCCAAATTTCCGACCCATACGCCACTATACTCTCTACGAGCGCCCTAAACAATGATAATCTTTTTTTGAAGTCTCCTTTACAGCAGTTGTCTCCCAGCCCCCACACAAGTTTCGCCGCCACTCTTCCTTTTGCCCAAAGTTCTTTTATATGATCCTCGTAATTTGCTTTCCTATTAAAAGTGAAACCCAAATATTTAAAATATTTTACTTCTTCTATTGTATCTTTTCCCCATTTCCATATTTCCTGTTTTTCCTTACCCTTTTTATTAAACACCAATACTTTGGTTTTTCCACGTTTAATATCAGGTCTTTTTTCTTCAAAAACATTCTAAGGCTTGCCACCATATCCTCAAGTGCTTCTCTATTTCCAGCCAACATTAGAATGTCGTCAGCATATTCTAAGGTCCATATTCTCATATTTCTTATTTTTAACCCTCCTATACCTCTTATTTCTAATACTCTCTCTAGTTCCGCTATATATAAATTAAACAGAAGTGGGCTCAGACCACAGCCCTGCCTTACTCCAGACTTCGTCACGAAAGCCTCAGACATGCCGTTGCTACCCCTCACTTGTACTCTGGTCGTTTCATAGATCAGCTCCAATCATCTTATCAGGTTTTCTTCTATCTTCATATCTCTTAGGATCTCCCACAGTTTTTCTCTGTTAACGGCATACAGTCTATCATCCTTCCTCGAAGTAACTCTTTGCGCCAGATGATTGAGAATAAAAATATTGTTCATCGTGGATCTTTTCTCTCTGAACCCAGCTTGGTTTTCCGGTATCAAGTTTTTTCTCACTACCTCCGCTTCTAATTTTCTTCTTAGTATTTCAGTGTAGATTTTGTAAGCCTTTTTTAAATAAGGGAACAAGGATACTACATTTCCAGTCTTCTGGGATTCTTCCCCTTTTCGACACTTCTCTTATCAAATCCACCAGTCTTCTCCACACATTATATCCTCCATATTTCCAAGCTTCGTTTGGGATACCATCAATTCCCTTGCCCTTTATAGCTTTAGTTTCGCCACTGCCTCTCGTATCTCTTATTCGCTTACGGTCTCAAGTGCCTCCGATCTCACTCTACCCGTATTACCCTCTTGCTTCCCTTCTTCTTCTCCACCATTCAGTAAAGTCATAAGATGTCTCTTCCATTCTCCATTCTCGATACCGTTTTCGACTGTTTCTCTTCTTTTCCTTCTCTTGTTTATTAATTTCCATACATCAGATTCTGTTCTCAAACTTCTTAACTCAGCTTTTTCTTCTTTTTTCTTCTGTTTTTCTTTCGCCTTGAATTCTTCCTTTACTTTTCTTCTCTGCTGCAGCAATTCTTCTCTTCTTATCCTGCCCTTTCTACATTTCATGTACGTTCTTCTTAGCTTCCTCTTCATTCTAGTACATCTGCGGTCCCACCATCTCTTGTTACCCAGCTTCCATATCTTAGGATAATATTCCTTTTTCACCAACGCATTCTTAACTATTTCTTTTAGCTTCTCCCACTTTTCTTCTATTGTCACTTCTTGTACGCCGGGGTCTTCCTCTGGTATATTCGTCTCGTACGTATATTTGCTTCTCGCCTCTTGGTTCCACACTATGGTCTCTTTCTTCAACTTCTTCGGTGTCGTTCTTCTACTCCATTCTTCATTCTCCTCCCCGACTAGTATTCGCAGGGGCATGTGGTCCGATTCCACTCTTACATCAACGTTGAAATTCAGAATTTGTTCTACACATTGCGCGTTAACAATCACATAGTCAATTACCGTACACCCTCTCGCTCCCACATAAGTATATTCGCCTTCAGGATCATACCTCTCCGACCCATTTAAAATTATCCAACCTTTGTTCTGCAAATTGTTTACTAATTCCCTCCCTTCGTTACTCATCGCCTTATCCTTGCTTTTCCTTACCATGTCACACATATCCCCTCCCTCGTACGTACTTATACACCCTCCCAATTCCGCGATTCTTATGTTAAAGTCTCCTCCCATAATGCATAATCGTTCCTCCCTTGGGTCTTCTTCCCTTGATAAAAATTCGTTAACCATTCTTAAATCTCCTGAATTGTAAACTGACCAAACTTTGTATACGTTACCTTTATATTCCAATTCAGACAGAATTAGTCCTTCTTTCCAAAATTTACTTATATTTACAGCTTTTTCGAATTTAGCTTTCTTAATTCCTATTATCATACCCCCTTTCGCTCTTCCTCTATTCTTTTTCCTTCTTGCATCGCATCTTTCCCAAACATGTGTTGTCGGTAGTTTACGTTTTAATTTTTCCCAATCTTTCTCCTCCACCCAAGTCTCCGTTAAACTTATGAAATCAAACCTCTCTATATATTCCCAAAAATCTCTCCCTTCGTTCCATATACCCGCTACATTCCAAAATAAAGCTTGCCACCCATTCGGTACATTTGTTTCTGCAAATTCTACCTTTCTACCCCCTCCCTCCCCTTTCTTCTTTTCAACTTTACTTTTGCTCTTTTTTCTTTTCTTCCTTCCCTCTGACCATTCCCTTTTACATAAAAATTTGCATTAGCATTCTCATCGCCCCTCTCCCCTTCGCCTTTCACATCTTCCCATTTTTTCCATTCCCCTTCAATTTGAACTTTGCCAAGACCCGCCTTCACATTCATCCCTTTTTCTTTTTGACTTTTCACCCAGCGTCTAATTTTCTCTTGCGTTTTTCTCTCGTCATACGAAAGGTCCTGCTCTATAAAAATTGTACTTCCCTTTAGCTTGGCCTTGTTCTTCATGATTTCTTTCTTACTTTCCGCTGTCGCGCACTTTGCTACTACCACTGGCCCCGCTTTCCACGCTTCCGCAAAAGTAACCCTCACCCCCAATCTATCGTTAATAAATTCGCTTATCCATTTTTTGACATCTCCTTCTGCCACTTTCGCGCCCTTCAATACAATATTTTCTCGTCTACTCTCTCTGTCTCTGTTCACGATCAGTCTTTTCACCATCCCTACCTCTCTCTCACTTAGGCAGCTAGCAGCCGAGTTCAGGCTCCACTCGGATCCCGCTGTCCCACTCTGCCTTCCTTCCCACTCCTCCCCCCTTTCGCTACTCTCGCTCGTCGAACCCGAGCTGCCCCGTAGGCCACCGCCACCCCTGACCGCGGCGATTTCAATCGCTTTCAATGCCTCCTCCATTTTCATCATTTTCCCTTCTAGCTCTTTCATTCTGACTTCTTTTTCAATATCTTTAGCTCTTAGTTCTTCGATTAATTTACTCATAGCGCATTTCTCTTCATTTAATTTCCCTACCTCGAATTCCAAAGCCTTAATCGCCGCCTCGTCAGAGGTGCTGGAACCCCCAAATGACACCCTTTTCATATTTAATTTCCGTTGCTTCGGGTCGCCGGCCGCGCTTCCTTTCTCTCCCCTCCCACCCCTACCCGCCATGACGCACGTTCAAGCTTCCAACCACGCTTCCTAACCTCGAATAATGACGCCAAACTTCGCTTACCTTTCTTTTCTCAGCTTTTGCTCATCCACACTCTCCTTATTTCTCCACGCACTCTCCACACCTTTTTTAATGAAAAACTCGGCTTTTCGTATTACAAAGCCTTCTATGCTAACCACAATTCGCTCAAAATAACAGAGCTGTTTTACGCACGACCATACACCATCACGCCCTCTACCAATCTCCCTGCTTAAAAATTAATTATGTCATATTGAAAGAGTGCTGAAATCAGCAATTTGATTAGAGTGTAATTTTCTTCATTACTAAACATATATCATCCATCATTCAGTTTTATAGTATACAATGAAATAAATAAAAATTGGAATTGATATCTGGCTATTTAACTGTGAAACGATGATCTAAAAATATTAGGAGGTTAAACCTAGATATTAAAATTTAGCAATTCAATTTTAGATTTAATTTTAAATTTTTAATTTAAAAGAAATTAAATTAAATTAAATTAATTAAATTTTAATTCGGATAATTAATTTTTAAAAATTTAAAAATTCAATTTTGAAACAGGTTGTCGTTTTGGAACTCGATTCGAACAAAACAACAGGTACCCAATATCGCTGTCGTTTTTCCTTTTGGAACCTGCGATATTTCAGTTGCAGTTTATGGTGAGGGGGAAGGGTTCTGGCATGAAGGCGACATTGCCACCTCAGGTAGTGCACCTGTTATTTCAAAAGTTTCTAAATTTGTGGGACACGATGGCGACAAAATTATACCTATACCTTTTCAAATCATCTTCAATCTTACTGGAATTTGTGGGATTCCTCATAAATTTGAACCTATTCATTTCTATTTATTACTTTTTACCCAGTAGGGTGGGTCAAAAATAAATACTTTTGGAATTAGATATCAATACAACACGTGAAATAAGCTAATTGGGGTTCTGAAAAAGTAAAATTGATTTGAAATCGATTCACGTGCAGCTTCGTTACCCGTATTCGAAAAAAAGGTTTTGAAAATTTTTCTTGTTTGCAGAGTTTCAAACTTTTCTTGAGGTTTGATTTCCTTTACGTACCTGAATTTCAGAAAAATCCTCTCAATTTTTTGCAGATTTAAATCAATCATTTTTCTAAAAAATAATTCTCCTTCACTTCGCTCCTGTTTTCGGGAAAAAAATTTATTGGGTTTGTGAATAAAAGAATTTCTTTGGGTACTTGAAAACTTTCCAGTGACAAAAATGTACTAGGAAAAAAAATCGCCAAGACCAAGGAATAGAAATTGTAAATAAAGCAAATTAAAAATTTTTTGATTCCCGTATTCAATGAAATAATCTCCATAACTTGTGGACTAAAAATTTTTCTAAGCACGTGTAAGCTCTTTATATGTAAAAATATTGTATTTGGGCTTATACATGAACTAGAAAAAAAAATGCACAAGACCCACTAGTCGCAATTAGAATTAGAGTACTTTATTTATTTTGTTTAATTCCTGGGCCTTGACGATTTTTTTCTAGAGTATTTCTATGCTGGACAATTCCAGACATGCTCAAGGAAATCATAAAGTCATGAGTGAAGACTATATTCTATCAAAGAACAAATTCCAAATTTTGGAAAACCACTGTAATTATAATTTCGACTCTTGGGTCTTGTGCGTTTTTTTCTAGTGTATTTCTGAGTCTAAAAATTCCAAACATACAAAAAAATTCTGAAATCACGAGAGAAAAAATGTATCATCATATGGCGCTTCAGTTGTGAAGACGTGTGTATATTTGCTCTCTAGGAAATTCCTTTTCGTTACAGCTTATGTGGTTTATAAGAGTTAAAAAGTGGTTAACTTGATGTTACTCATGTGCTGAATTCAGATTCTGTAAGAATGTCTACTGAATCCTTGATTTTGTGCCAGATAGAAGCTTTTTTGCGAATTCGAACATACCCTCACTCTTACTGGTGTGTTTCGTGTGAGTTAAATTGAGTAGATCGTCAAGTTATAAGCGAAATTCATTAGTGGGTATAGACTTGGTCTCCATTAAACTAAGCAAGAATAGTTAAAAATAATTGTTTAACTGGATTTCAATAAAATTTTGTGAATATTCGGAAATGTAGCTCAACGTACAGCCGTTGTGCTATCGGCAACGATAACATTGACTCGAACTTGGACTGACCGAAACACTTTGCAAATGGTAAACAAGAAGTAAACATGTCGCAAAATAACACTATTGCTTCGGATAGTGGCCCCTCGTTGGCTGTACCTCACAACAACGTGTGTACTTATGGTCACTGCAAACTATTGTTCAATGCTGACAGTGATACTGTAACTTGTGTGGGATGCAGTACCAAATACCATGCTGAGTGTGCTGAAAAATTGATCAAAAAATCAGATGCAAGATTCTCAAGGTGCTGTGGGTCCAGGCAGAATTCTCCGGTTGATCACAACAGGGAGGTAATAAATATTGATCTTGAGATGATAAAAAGGGCCGTGAAGGAGATTTTAGATTCTGCAATTGAAAAACATAGTGTCACAATGCACCAAGATCTTGTAAAAGTCCAGTCCTCGGTTGATTCGCTATCAAATAAAGTTCAAGAACTCTCTGAAAAAATCATTGTATCAAACTCGCGAATAGATAAAACAGATAGATCTATCTAAGACTTATCCTTGTCGATGAACTCGAAAGTTGATGACCTTGATTGGCGTCTACAGCTCCAGGAAGAAAAGGTTATTTCACTTGAGAATAAATTGGATCAGACAGCGGCAGTTGGAAACCATGATATAAATTGCACTAAGACATGTTTGGCTGAGATGGAACGGCGAGAAATATGTAAGAAAAACCTCATTTTATTCAATGTTGCTGAAGAAGACTCTATGATGAGTGACACTAGTGACTTGAAGTCGACCCTTGAGTTGTTAAGCAAACTAACATCTGTTAATCTAGAAAAAAATATTAAGATAATACGCATTGGAAAGCATTCTCGTGTTACCATGAGACCTAGACCAATACAAATAATGTTCCAGCGAGAGCAAATAGCAGAAGGGATACTCCGGACGTTCATCGAGGAGCGCAAATCACGCGAGGATCAAGGTATACCTCCGGAGATAAGAATATCAAAAGGCAGATGCCCAATGCAGCTTCTTCTGTACCAAGAAACCAAGCAAATTCTCAACGATCGGAAAGCCAAAGGAGAAATCAATCTGAAGCTCATTCATAGAAACGGAGTTCCAGTAATCATCACCGAAAAGAATCAGACGAAGTAAATACGACTTCAATAGTTAATTCAGAGGTTAGTAATAGTAAAAAAGAATTAGTACTTTATTATCAGAATGTTAGGGGCTTAAATACCAAATTTGAAACTTTGTTAACTTCCGATGAAATCTTCTCTTATAACATATTGATTTTTACCGAAACATGGCTTAAGCCAGAAATACGCTCATCAGAATTCCTAGACAATACGAAATTCAGTGTGTTTAGAGATGATAGAGGTCCCAGATGGGAGGGGGGGGGGGGCAGTACTTATTGCATTAGATGTGAAACTTCTATGTTCTCAATTAGTCCTGACCCCTATTGTTACTCGATTCACTGAGATTAATATTTTTGGGGTAAAATTCTATCAAAATGGAGATTATTACATCTCGATAGCAAAATATATACCTCCGGCTCTCTCTGTTGACAACTTAGAAACATTCTTAGAGTATCTTATGCCCAGACGAGATCTTTGGAATCACAAATTAATCATCATTAGCGATTTTAATATACCACAATACAGTTAAATAAAATTGTAAATGACAACAATCGATACCTAGACTTAGTTCTTGTAAACCACTCGTGTATATTAACCCGATGTACAGCTCCGATAATTCCTGAAGATAAGCATCATCCGTCACTTGTACTCATAATTCGCTTGTCTCTCACACAAATTGAAAACTTTGTTGATAATGCCAGCACAAGAGATTTAAACTTCAGGAATGTGGACATCAGTAATTTATGCGTAGATTTAAACAATATTGATTGGACATTTCTAGAAAATGAAACTTCTGTTGACCATGCTACTGAATTATTTTATAATGCATTGAATATGCTTTTTTAAAGGCATGTTCCGAAATTTATTAATTGTAAAACGGATAAAAAATACCCGAAGTGGTTTACGAAAGAAATCATAAAAGACATAGCACTAAAAAATAAATATCGGGAAAATATGGTTATACACTAGATCCTTATTATGCTAACATGTTAACACAGCTTAAAAATAAAATTAAGATGCGTCTTAAAATCTCTCGCAAGTTGTACAATGAAAACACGGAGCAAAAAATCAGGACCAGACCTTCCTTATTTTGGTCTTACATAAATAACTTGAAAGGCACATCTAGAATTCCGGGCATAATGAGATATGAGGGGGATGAAATTACGGACCCCATTGACATTGTTAATGCTTTCTCTACATTTTTCAGTAAAGTTTATAATCCTACTACCCTGTTGCCACCAGATTGGGAAGATGGGTCTGTGGATTTAAATAGTTCCATTCTACAAATAACAACCAAAAATATCTTACATGCAATCAACAAGATGCCAAATAAGGAAACGTCTGGTCCGGATAAAATCCCCTGTACACTTATCAAGACTTGCTCAAATTTTCTTGCTTCTCCATTGCAAAGTTTATTCAACCTATCTACGAAATGGCTATTTTCCAAAAATGTGGAAAACTACTCGAATTTGCCCAGTCGTAAAAAAAGGTGACAAGTCGGAAGTAGATAACTACAGGCCCATATCTTTATCTTGCGGTTTATCAAAGGTCTTCGACATTTGTATTTATGATGTAATATTAACCGCAGTATATAAAGAATTATGTCCGCCGCAGCACGGTTTTATTCCGCGTAGATCCACAATTACAAATTTACTATGTTTTACTCAACTTGTTAGGTATCAGCTAATTGAATACAACTAGGTTGATGTTATATATACGGATCTCACGAAGGCATTTGATAAAGTTGATCATGAGATATTACTAGAAAAACTAAGTAGGCTAGACCTAGACTCCAATGTTATAAGCTTAGTACATACGTACTTGTCTGATAGGGAAACTTTCGTGGGATATGGTGGATATACATCTCAGTCTTTCACACCAACATCCGGAGTACCGCAAGGTTCAAATCTAGGCCCACTGCTTTTTATCGTGTCTATTAATGATTTGTCTTTGATCTTAAACGGTTTTCATTATTTCTATGCTGATGATGTTAAGCTATCATTGCCTATACTTGATCTAAACTCATGTGAAAACCTACAGCAAAATCTTGACAAATTTTCAGATTGGTGTGATGTCAGCAAATTAGTACTTAACACGTCTAAATGCGAAATTATGTCTTTTCTTAGAAACCGTAATACTCCAATATCTTTTGACTTTAGCTATGTTATAAATGGAGTGAAACTTGAGAGAGTATTCTCCATAATCGATCTGGGTTTAAACTTTGATCCGCTCCTTACATTTAAAATACATATAGATAAAATGGTATTGAATGCTAATAAATCTCTAGGCTTTTTACTCAGAATATGTAGGAACTTCAAAAATCCGGAAACTATGATGACATTATTTAATACAATTGTAAGATCAGAGCTTGAGTATGGCTCCATATTATGGTCACCTCTCTTTCTAAAGTACATTGACTCAATAGAAAGTTGCCAAAAAAGATTTTAAAAATATCTGCATTGGAAAGAAAATGGCACATATCCACCTCCTGGATCTGCTATATCCACGATTAGGAATAGATTCAATGTTACTACTCTGAAGAATAGGAGGGTCTATGCCAGTATTGTATTTTTTTTTTAAATAATTAGAGGCATAACAGACTGTCCTCAAATTCTACAGATCATTTCTTCATTTCTCAAAAGTAATATGGCACCTGATCACTTCACGCAAAATAGAGAACAAATCTATTTATCCTCAGCTTTGATCAATCAGTCGTCTCTATACGTAATGAGTGATAATCTTAATAAATTGTTCACAAACACGCAGAATGTCATAGATTTACTTGTTATATATCTAGAAACCTTTTATAACACGGTTATGGAATTTATCTCACAAACTGAAGCTTAACTTCCGAAATAATATATGTGTAATAGAGTAATTATTTTATACAATTATACTGATCATACGTTGTATCTACAGCTTATTACATATGTATATAACTACGTTGGAGATCTCTAATTGGTGTAAAACTGTTGAGTTTAAATAAACTGAATATGAATTTGAATATGAATGTCAAATACCGAATTTCAAAATTTGAAAAATGACTGTAAATCTCATTTCGACTCATAGGTCTTGTGGATTTTTTTCTAGTGTATTTCATTATTTGAAAAGTCCACACCTGTAGCAAATGTTATAAATATCAAGATCTGAAAATTATCAAATTTGCTAAACGTCGTTTGGCTGGCAATAATATTATAATTGCAATTAAATAAATTAGTTACTGTTGTAAACTAGCGAAAAAATTATAAACAATTCGCAAATCGTACTGAGTAATAAACAACTTATTACCAATGTCATATTACATTTGCAAACTGTTTACAACTTGGCAACATTACTAATTATAAACAAATTATTATTTTGTTTATCACTCCCCAGCGAAAATGACGAAGGTTTTGCAATTCGACTCATAAAATTCCTACAAGAATAGCAAATGTTGCGTTTTTGGGTAGCAAATGTTGGAAATCTCAAAATCTAAAAAATATTAAATTTGCAAAACGTTGCATGACCGATAAAAATATTGAAATTGCAATTAAACAAATTAAGTACTTTGTTAAACTAGCCAAAAAATACAAACGTTTCAGGTCCCGGAAGCTGGAATCACAGTATTGTCATATCGATATGGGCGGTATGTCATAATTGAGTGCTAATTTATTCTGAAGAAAAAAATTTTTGTGCCCGGTAACTTTGATCAAAAACAGGTAGTAATGCTAGTTTAGCTGAAGCTACAACTCCGGTATGCGAAACTCTGAAACTATTAGTGGTATAAAATTCACCTTTGCGCAGGAATTTATTGCTGATTGAGTGCTCTCGATTCGTGCTATTCACAAAATTCGGGAACTTTTTTTACCGAAAACGTGTAGCAATGCTGGATTCAGGTAACTCTTGTATGAGAAACTCGGCAACTATTAGTGTTATAAAATTCTACGTGACGCAGGAATTTAGTGCTTATTTAGTGCTTATAGATGCCGCAAAAACTAAATTTTGTGCCTGGTAATTTTAGTTAAAAACCTGTAGTAATGCTAATGTTAACTGAAGCCACAACTCAGCATGTGAACCTCGACAACTATCAGTGATATAACATTTCGGTCATTTGAATGTTGAAAACTTCAAGTACGTGTTAGTCGTCTTGAAATAATAATAAACATAAAATAATTTTCATAGAAGTTCTAGATATCACTGAGTCCTTTGAAAACATAGAATCACACATGAGGATTATTTAATTGAACGATGTCACAATCCTTTATCTTGAAAGAAATTTAAAAAAGAGAGAACTCATGAAGCACTCGTGGAGTAACAAGATTTTCTTCACCATTAATGGATGGGACATTCCAGTACTTTTCCCTTAGAATACGTACCTGGAGGCGAAAATGTTGTACTTTCTCGCGTTTTTGATGAAAAAAGGTTTAAAAACCAAAATCACCTGATTTTTTTCACGTTCTTGCATGCACGCGATATGGTTTTTTCGTTTTTTATGTAACATTTGAAGATTGAATAAATGCCATAAAAGTTGAATAAATACGAATGTTATAAGTATTTGTGATATAGTCTAATATCCAAATTATTAATAATCCATTTTTTTTTAAGTCTGCCCGCTGCATTGTCGCGCTTCTCTTAGGTCTCGCGCTTAGCGTTCAGTCTTTGCTCTTCTGCCGCGGTCATGCATAAACCGTTAAAAGTTATAGATCAAACCATTAAGATCTGTAATTTGGTGATTGCGCCCGGGACATCTGTTTCAAGTGAAAGTGTTGGCCGCTAAGCATTTCACTGTACCTAGCTTGTGTCGTTTTTCCATAAATTCAAATTTGTGATTTTTAATGTAATTTCTTGCCATTAAAACGCAAATTACGTGCCTTATCAAAAAAAATGATTAGAGCAAATATCTAGATGTTATTTAGGCAAACAGTTTAGCATTAAACATTTTATTTGAGTTTGTGTCGTTATTAAAAAAATCAAAATCTTTATTTTGGATGTTATTTTTTACAATCAAAATAACACCTTGTGGTTTGAGGACAATTTGTAGACCTTTCTGAAATTAACAATTTTTATTGTTAACATTTTTTCGTATCTCGTATACGTTTGCTGGAAAATGGAATTGCATATTTCACAAAATGCATTTTCGCCGGATAAAACTAGAAACGTGGGTCAAAATTGGCTTTCTAATGAACTCGTCCTTTTCTTTCCCTTTTGGTCCTCAAAAAAGGGGTTCAATGCCATGGTCTATTTAATAAACTTGGAGAGTGCATATTTTTATTTCAATTATTTGTTCACTGCTTAAAAAATGTATTTTTGTGTAAATACAACTTTTTAACGCAAAAGCTAGAAAATGAGTGAATTGAAAAAAATGAAGTTGTTTCAAACGCTTCGGCATACAATGGTAGCATTTCTACAAAATTGTTCTTTCATTGTTAAAACACTATGTACTTGTTCAAACGAGGTATTATGTTATAATCGCGAATTATTGGCATTTCTGAATTCTTTGGCCTAATTAATAATTGTTAACATCTACCTCCGAACATACTTGTAATTTTTATGCCACATTACGTTATCCAATAAATAAAATAAAAAACAGTAAATCCGTTACAAACTGTATGGAACCATTCAACTGTAAGAGAAAATCGTTTTGCAACATATTGAGAACTTAATCTGTCGAATGAAAAAAATCAGTTTGTTTAATATTATCAATGTTGCTTGGTAGTAAACAGTTTGCAAATCTAATATGATGTTAGTACTAACAAGGAGACGACGCGAAATGGACATCGCCAATTCGACTGGGACTTTGCAGGATCAAAGAACACCAAAATCCATTAGGGGCGTATTTTTTCTTTCGATCTAATGGGCCTTAATTTCTGAGATATCCGACTCGCCATGGCGCGCCACTGCTGAGCGACGACCCCGGGCTCGGCGGCCTTGGCGCTTACTCATAGTTCGACGCTGATTTTGTGATCAACGTAAATGTCACAGGGTTTCTATATCAATTTTCTAGAGTTTTTTACGTCGATTGCGAATCTTAAAATGAAATTAATCCATCACATCAAATTAAAAAAAAAAAGAACGGGGTCAGAAAGTGAAAACAAAAACAAAAAATCGTTTTTGTCGCTTTTTGGAAAAGTTATTAAACACTATAGTCCAGGGGATAGTGACTATTTTTCAAGTGAATCATGCAAAAAAATCAAAGACGGGTTTCATCTGTATATAATCAACAATAAAAAATTTTTTTCGGTAAATTTGTACAAGATACGAGAAAATGTTTGGGAATGAAATCATTCACCTGAAAAAGATCTACAAGTTTTCTTCAGATCATTTTTTTAAGAATGCATATTTTCTTTAATTGTGAAGAAAAACATTATCTGCCGGACTACTAATGACAATGCAAAATATTTTACAAGACTTATAGACTTATAGAGTATACATAGAAGGAATAATATGAATTTAATTACCATCGACTTTTAAACATTTTTATTCAGAAACTAATTTGGTTAAAAATACTTATTTTAATTTTTTCTCTAATACAGTAATATAAATTTAATTACCATTACTATTGAATTCATTTGAATCAATTTGGTTCGAATAATAATTTATGCATAATAGTTATGCAAGAAATGTTATGCAATGAGGAAAATTATTACCAGTTAGCTTGTTTAGTACACACTTGTGGATGATACTTATTGAAGAAACAAGGAAAGCAAAGGTACTTTCGGCACCACGAGCATCTAGCGAAAGCTTGTTCCACGCACTCACATTTTTTTTCATGTGTTTCTTCCGGAAAACACGTATCATTCACATTCAAAAATACTTGTCAGTCATCTGTTAACTTGGCAGCAAACCACGCATATTGGAGCATATTTTTAAAAATTGGTGCAGATAGTTGATCGTGAATAAGTGCATGAATTTTGAAGGAATCTTCTCTCTTGCTTAACTCTCGGTTTTCTTGTAGAAGCCAGAAAGAGTTTTGCAGTTTCTTGATGAAGATTTTTATTTGTCGATAGAAATAAACATCACATGGCTGACAAAACGGTGTACATCCTCCTGGTATAATTTTTATTGTGCAGAGCGGTCGATCTTCTTCATCTTTAAATTTTGAGTCAGAAAGTGATGTATCAGTTTGCCCTCCCCAAGAGTCCAGAATAAACAAAAATTCCTTGTCTTCTCTACATAGGGTGAAATGATATTATCCAGATATGACTCGAATAGGTCCTTGTTCAGTTTTCCTGATTTTGACGATGTAATGAACAATTGTGGATAAGTCTCCATATATTGGTCTACTTTTTTTTGGACTCTTGGCCCAAATTTTCCTTTTACTTCTTGCATGCAGAGAAAAACTTTAGGAAGTAGCTTTCCTGAAGCGGTGATAGCATACTGTGCAGTATATGTGTGAGTGACTTTGTTCATGTCACCAAGATTGACTTCAATTCTCTTTTCTCCTATTTCATTCAAAGTTCTCTTCACATCAACTCGATACTCGCACCCTGTTTGATCAGTATTAATTACATAATCTTTGTTTTCCATTTTTTCTATAAGTGCATGGGTTTGAACTTGAAAAACTCGAGCTTTTTCTTGAATAGCTTCTGCTGATTGTTTATCTTTGGACTTTACGTGAAACGTTACTTTTCTCTGTCTAATTCGATGACGCCTTTTGAAAGTCACAACCCACGTTTGTGACGCAAAAAAATTAAACCCTCTAAACTGCATAGCAGCTTGCATTGCCCAGCACTGCAAATCTCGCGTTCTAACTGGCTTTTGATTTTGTCTTGCTTCTTTAAACCGATCGTACGCCCATTTATCAATTGCTTCACACTTCTCCTTTCTTGATCCTCCACTTTCAATTTCCTTTTCCCAACGAGGAATGTCACGTTTCTTTTTTAAAGCTGTTGCTCCGCGTTGATGCAAAGTTTTTAACGACCATTTAGGATGCCCTCTCACCAATTTGACAATTTTAATTTTTTTCTCAATTGGTATATTTTCGTATTTATATTTTTTAGGAGATGATTCGTAATACTCACTGTCATGGTCACATACGGTAGAATTCGATGATGAAAAACATTCAGCAAGATCAGTTACTCCAATATTGAGATTTTCATTATTTATAATATCCTCATCATTGTCTACGTCTGTAAATATTGAGGGAAGAATAATAAGTGACTTTGTATTATTTATAATTTTTTTCATTTTTTCTGTATTATTTATAATTTTTTATTCTTTTTGTATTAAAATGATTTCTTACATATTCCTAATATGTATTAATAAAGAGTGTCTTAAATTATTTGAAATCATGAGCAACTGGATTTCTACCGCATCTGGTCAAAATAGATAATAATTTTTGTATATTTAGAGTACAGATATCATTTAAAAAAATGCACGTAATCCAATTAATTTAAAATCCGTTATGTCATTTTGCTCATCGTTTCAAATGTAAAATACTTTTGTTTAATATAATTTCAAAAAATACATTTTTTGATTATGAAAGAGCATCTAATCGTAAAAAAAAAAAACTTACATGGATCTCCGCAGTCAAATTCGTCTTCTAAAAACAATTGGCTATCTTCCACACATTCATATTCTTCCAGTACACTGATAATTGCTGTTAAAAATCTATCTTTCAAATACGATATTACCTTAAAATCACTTGTAGATGCACTGGCAGTATCTTCAGTAATTTTTAGTTCGCGTAATTCTGGTACACATGCGTTAATTCCGTCATTAATTTCATACTTATTATACGCAAACGTCCATTGAGGAGCGGTGTTACCTTCGTCTTCGTAAGACGAATCATCGGCAGCTTTTTTAGACATCATAGCTGGATTTCCAGTGTCACCTGCGTTAGATATCACGTCTAATGAATGACCTGTCGCTGTGATCACCAGACTAATATTTTGTACATATGTTAGTTTCGGCCCTGCGTATAGTGCATATAGGACGCATTTCGCGAAAAGCATCAAGCGGCGAAATTTTCAAGAATCGGTACTACGAGAAAATGACAATGCCACTGCTGCAGCACTTACGAAAAGTTGAATCCTTTTAAATATATAATGTGAAAGCAATTTCTTGGGCTTATCAATAGTTTCCCAATTTTTTTTGCAAAAAAATATATAAACTTGAATTTTTACTTTCATTGAATATAATTTGTAAATATATATTATGTTATAACAAATAATTCTATTGAAAGGCATTAGATAACAATTTAAAAAAAGTATTTTTCACCAAAATCATTTTCTGTATACAAATTTGTTTTAAAAGTAATTGGTAATTACATTTATATTATTAATTTTCTTCTTTTCTAGAGCATTTCGTATCACAAACGGAGGCAATTAAAAAAAACGTTCATCAACTTTTCGTACAAAATGTAGAAAAGAAATTTGAAATAAGGAAGCTGAAAATATTCCTGTAGCTTCTTTGAAAACGTTATAAGAAATGCTACCCCCTGTGCGGGCAAATTCTCATAGTTTTTAAATTTTTATGTTATTTTTTACAATTAAAAAAAATATACATGGTTCCTATTGAAAAATGGTCTAAAGAAAACTGGTAGATCCTTTTAAGGTAAATAATTTTATTTTCAAATTTTTTTCCGAATCTTGTATAGTTCGGTTTGTTATCTTTTGCCCATTTATAGAATTATTTTTCATAATGTTAAATATTTACAAATAATATTCGATAAAAGTAAAAAACCAAGTATGTGTATTGTTTCTCAAAGAAAAAAAAATATATACTATTTAATATTGTGAAAAATCATAGATATTTTTTAGAAGAACAAATTGGGTTCTTCTCATTTTTCCGTATCTTGCGTAGTTTGAACGAAAAATATAATTTTATATTTTAATAACATGCGGATGCTTCTCGTCTTCAAAATATTTTTTAGGGTTCATATACCTAAAAAAATATATAATTGCTCATGTCATAATTTGCGTGATTCACTTAAAAAACAGTTTGCGTTTTCACAGAAACCCTGTGACACATTTACGTTGATCACAAAATCAGTGTCTAATTGTAAGTAAGCGCCAAGGCCGCCGAGCCCGGGGTCGTCGCTCTGCAGTGGCGCGCCATGGCGAGTCGAGCGCTCGAGCGCAAATACTCAAACCTCGATATCTCGGAAACTAAGGCCCATTAGATCGAAAGAAAAAATACGCCCCTAATGGATTTTGGTGTTCTTTGATCCTGCAAAGTCCCAGTCGAATTGGCGATGTCCATCTCGCGTCGTCTCCTTGTCAGTATGATTAGCGAAATGTTTCTATTCTTTAGTTCGTTTGACAAAGTACGTGATTTGTCCAATTGCAATGTCAATATTGTTGCCGGTCGTGCAACGTTTTGCAAATTTAATATTTGTTAGATTTTGACATTTTCAACATTTGCCACTTAAAAACGCATTATTTGAAATTTTCGCTGAAATCTTAGAAGTCGAATTGCAAAAAATGAAATATTGATTTAAAAAAAAAACGATAATTTGCGTTATGCATACAGTTTTCCAAATCATATAATAGTCTCCTTTCAATGGAAAAAAGTAGAAACGAATGGGGAGTGATAAGCAAGATAATAATTTGTTTATAATTCACAACTTTTCCAATTCGTAAACAGTTTAAAAATGCAATATAACGTTGGTAATAAGTTGGTTATCACTCAGTACGATTTGCAAAATGTTTGTAATTTTTCGCTAGTTTATAAAAGTAACTAATTAGTTTGATTGCAATTTTATTATTATTGCCGACCGAGCAACGTTTTGCAAATTTGTAAAATTTGTAAAATTTTTTAAATGTTCATGAAGCAAGGGGGGGGGGCAAATTTTGCAATTTAATTTTTTTAAACAAATTGCCAACCCGATCACGTTTTGAAAAATTTTAGTTTATGTTCAACATACGAGCAAAAAATATACAATTTTTTTGAAGACCTTCGGAATTTTTGTTAATTGATCAGCTATTTTCACTGGTCTATTTGGCGACTTTTCCTGAAAACTGGGGTGAATTAGTTAGGAATTATTTCTCAGAAATAAATATGCCCGCTTCGCGGGCACATTCTCATTGCGCGCTACGCGCGCGGCTCCCTTCGCTCGCAAGTTTGAGCGCGCCTAGGGCGCGCGATTGTTGGTTCTCGCGCGTCGCGCTCGATAACGTATTTACCTCGCGCTACGTGCTCGGTCTTTATATTTCCCACACATTTGTAAACAGACCTTTTGAAATTAAAGGTCAAAGCATGAACAACTGTAATTTCATCGTTGTGAATTCTCTTTTGTTGAAGCTCCTTCGGCTTTGACGAACACATTCTTATCACGTATCTCGTGCTTCGCACTCGATTTTGTCCAAAATGTGAGCTTTTCTACATATGTTCAATACTATTATATCTAATGTACATTATATTTATTTCTGTACCTCGATCTGGTACTATGAAGAGGGTTCACAAAGCACCTACGGCCTTGACGATTACATTCTCATTGCGATACTCGCTCTTCGCGCTAATACAGACGATTGCTTTTGAAAAATAAAACCATGTTAAAACTAGTGAAAATTCTGATTAAAATTTTTCAATCTACCAGAAAATTTATTTTTCTACTTTTTGAAAGTTTTCAACATTTTGAAAAGTATATAACTTTTCTAATTTCCATCGAAATCAAAAATTTCATTGAGATAATTTCCAATTCTTTCACCCATCTGTAAGAAACTTTCACAAAAATTTCTGGAACTGCAAAAAATTTTTTTTTTTCAAATTTTGAAAATGTTCTAAAATTTTTAATTTTGGTTGGAAATATCTGGTTAACGAACTTAACCTTCATTTTAAGACCCTTAAAAAGTTTACCAAAGGCTGACTCGATTGGGCCAATCCTTCAAAAGTTAGCGTGGCGACAACATTCAGGTAACCATACAGACATACAGACAGACATACAGACAGACAAAATTTTATGATTTTCGGACTCTAGAAGTGCCGGAACATAAAGATTCGTTAAAAACCAGAGATCGAAAATTTGGACGAATACAATACAGTCTCACGAATGAGAATGTAAAAATGATTGACTGAAATCCGAAAAAATTGAGAAGATTTTTCTGACCTTCAGATATGTAAAACAAAATTGAAACTCCAGACAATTTAAAAACTCTGTGAACAAGAAATTTGTTATAACTTTTTTTCGAGCGCAGGTAACCAAGCTGGCATGTCAATTGATTCCAAATTAATTATACTTTTTCAGGATCTCAATACTCTACTTAACAAGTGATTGTTAAATTTGTTTTTATTTTAGAATGAAATGGAACTTTATTTACTCAAGGTTCTATCGACCTTAAGGAACACATTCTCATCCAGACACTCGCGCTTCCCGCTCGATATGTTATTTGGAAATCAATTGAACCTTGCGTTCCACGCTCGGTTCTGTGCACCGTATGATTGAAATGAAAAAGTCACGAATAAAACAAAAACCACGCATCCTATTAGAACACGATTTATAACAAGTTTGTACCTCTTCTTTGGATGAACAAATTTTTTCTCTGTCATTTTTCTCGTTGCTTGTGTTATTCGTCTAAAAATTTAATTTTACTATTTCCAATGCTGTCTTTTACGAATAAAATAAAAACTACGCATCATATCAAAAAGTGAATAATGACAAATTTGGAAATCATTTTTGGGTGCATAATTTTTTTCCATTCATCTTTGGTCGCATCTTGCATAGTTTGACAGCAAAATGAAATTATTGATTTTTCATTATTTTTTTGTGAGATCAAAATTTGGATTTTTGATTTTTCAAAAAATTCAAAAAGTTGTTAAGAAAATATTGTAGGGTGTTCAAAAAGAAACATTTTCCTCCTCTTGACTTTTTTCCATATCGTGCGTTTTTCGGCATAAAATGTTCATTTACGTTTGTTTTTTGTAATTTTGAAAATGCTACAACTCCGGTAATTTTCTTTTCATCCGAAAAAGTCATGAGGATAAATTGTTCGAGTTTTAGATTACTATGAATAGATGTAAATAGAATTTTCGAATTTTGAAAAAAATGGTCTCAAAAATTTTCAAAATGTGCTCACTTTTTGAATTTTTATTCAAAATAGTTGGTTAACGAACTTGTTCTTTCTTTTGAGGCCATAAAAAAGTGTGCCAAAGCACAACCCAATCTGATTATTTTTTCGAAAGTTATCGTACCTACAGACAGACAGATAGACACCTTGTTAAAAACCTTTTTTCCTAGCTCAGGGGTTCTCAAAACGTGGAGATTTGATGAAAACCGACCAAGTCAAATTTTACATAAAACCAATACCTTCTCATTAGAATGAGAATGTAAAAAATGATATAATATATTTATGTGCCAAATAAGTGGAAGAAAAGTGATAATTATAATATTTTACACACATCCTAATTTATTTGATAAAAATCAAGTGACTTCTTTCTAACCCAAAAACTGACTACATGTGAATAATATTTTGTTTTGAAATCAAAATAATCCATCAAAATTCGATAGTTTGCTTGAATACGGGGTGAATTGGAAAGATTCTAATTTTTTACTTGTTACCATGAGTGAAATATCGTTGAAATCGCCAAAAAACGTAGACTTCAAATATAATATTATTAAATTAATAATTTAAAAATAAAAAAAAAAATCAAGTTTCGTATTTCACTCCTCATTAGTATAAAGGACCCCCCGCTGGAAAGGGTCGGCGAAAGAGAGCTCAGAAGAGAAATAGGTGTAGACTAGACTAGGTGATGAGGTGGGTGTACCTGAGCTATTGAAACTGCACATTATAATTTGTACTACTACACTAATATAAATGCCCAGTTTTCCGACAATAACATTAATCTCTTGTCAGTTTGGGTTCCAGATTGGAAATTTTTGATTTAATTTATTACTCTAAAATTTAAAGCTATTCAACTTTGAAGACGCATAAAATCAATGCAAATAAACAAATTATTATAAAAAAATATAGTCACGTATAGAACGTATTTTTTATCTGATTTTTTAACTTCATTGTTATTCCAGATATTGGACGATTGTCCAGTTATTCTGATTTTGAAGGTCTTGATTCATAATTTGTTCTATTTTAAATACATACGTATTTTGAATACATAGTTACATACAATACGTAATTTCGAGAAAAAATAATTATAATAAAATATACGACGAAGCCTTTCATAAAGTGCCTTAGAGATAATTTTCCATTTCAATGTGAATAATGACCAGGTAATTTTAAAAGCTTATACTTTGAAAACATTTTCATTTCAGGTCTTTATTTGTGAGCGTACATTCTCAGTTTAAAGAATTTGAAAATGCAGTTCTCATTGTTCAATGAATAATTAATCATGCTTCTAGCAGACCTAGAGGAGAAGCTAAAGGAGAAAGGGAAAGGGGGGACGATTCTGGGTAATAGCAAACTATACTCTCTAGCATACGCGGACGACGTAGTTCTATTAGCAGACGATAAGAAGGGGATGAACCTAATGATAAGAATTTTCGAAGAGTATGTGAGAGGAAAAGAACGGACAGTGAACGTAGGGAAGACCAAGGTGATGTGCTTCAGAAGTAGAAAGACCAAAATACGTTACGTTTGGAAGATGAACGGACAAACAGTGGAAAGTGTGGAGGAGTTCTGTAACTTAGGTTTTTGGTTTGAGGCAGGAGGGGGAAACGAGGTGCAGGTGAGGAAGAGAATCGAATGTGCGAGCAAAGTAATGGGCCAAGTATGGGTTATAGGAAAGAGAAGGTTATATGACGATTGGAGAATGAGGGTTTGGTTGTTTGATGCGTTGGTTTGGGCGGTGTTGTGTTACGAAGTGGAGGTCTGGGGATGGAAGGAACGTAGGAAAGTGGAAAGCATGCATGAGAGATTTCTGAGATGGGTAATGGGGGTTAGTTGGAGTTGCCCAGGATACATGTTGAGGGAAGAACTAGGAAGGGAGAAAATGGTAACGAGCCAAATTAGGAGAGCCTGGAGGTTTGAAGAGAAGCTAAAAAGGGTAGAGGGGAGTAGAATAGCACAAGTATGCTTGGACGAAGTTCGGAACAAGTAGAAGAGAGGAAATTTGGGAAATTCGAAATGGGAGGAAGAAAGGAAAAAATGAGGGGGGCTTGTGATATACAGGAAGGGGTTTGATTATCTCAATACAGTCGATTCTATCAGCTCGGAATGGTCGATTAGATTATCCCCGAATTTCAAAATGTATATTTTAGGAGGGCAAATTCGATTATTGCAGAGGCGAGGGTCGATTAAAAAATCTGATACGATTAAAATTACTATTTCTAAGAGCCAAATATATATTTTTATATTATTTTTGGAAATTAATAAAAAAATTTGATTTTCTAATCTGGACTAGTATGAAAGTCTACTATTTAAACAGTGGGGAGTCCTTTATCAATTGATTTATAGTAAGTAAGCATTCCGATAATAATCTTCAATAAAAAATTACTAATTTGTAATATTAAATCGTATCAAAAGAAATTAGTGAGAAAAAATTCTTCATGAATTTAATTTTTAACGTTTTTTCTGTGAATTAGTAGTTTTTACTGAAGATTAGCATGGAAATACTTCTGACTATTCATGAATTAATAAAAGTCATCGTACTATGTAATTAGCATAATTTCACAGAAACTCAGATGTAGAGTATAACATATTATATAGCGTATCTATACAAAAACAATATATGGATTGAAAAAATGATAAACCCTGACGTAACCTTAAAATTAAACAAAATATTTAAATCAATGATGAATAGGTTAAAGTTCGCTAAAAATTATGATTATAAATGCAGTTTTATTTTTGGAATTAGGAGCATAAATATAAATATAACTTTTATGATAAAACAGTCACTGCTATATTTAATATTGTATACCTACGGAGATTCCTTCATGAATCACAATTTCGTTACAGCCTTCGTTAAAGCTAAATCTAGAATATAATACAATTACTAATTTTGATGTTGATTGTTTTTTTTTGTCTACTGGTCTAAATCAATATTTTTCAATATTGACTTATT
>CAKNXH010078797.1:18317-29376 GCA_932178445.1 Andricus quercusramuli | reverse complement strand
AACGTTTAGACAATTTTAATGCAAAAAATTTCAATTTTTCAAGTTCGAAAAATGTTATAAAACATTCGAGTACGCTTGACCGATATTAAGAAGTTTTTAAATAATTTAAAAATAATTTAAAACTTTAAAAGGTTTCAAATTTCTTAAAATTAGAATTTTTGAATATTCTGTAAACATTTTTTTTTTAAATTTTGAAACTTTTCAAAAGAATGAAGCATTTTTTCTGAAGAAAATTGAAACAGTTTCAAAACATTTAAAATAATTTCTTAAAAGTTTGAAAGGATTTTCATAGATTTTGAAAGAAAAATTTGGAAGAGTTTTTACAATTTTTGAAAATTTTCAAGAGAATAACAAATTGTTCTTTGCTAGGAAACTTTGAAATGATTTTTTATTTTGAAAAATTATTTTAAGATAATATTTAAAGATTCAAAAACTTTTTAAAATATGTCCAAAATTGTCAAAAAAATTTGGAAGATTTCAAGGCTATTTTTCTAATTTTGCAGAATTAAAAAAAAGTTATGAAAAATTCTAATAATTTTAACAGATTTTTACAAGGTTCAGAAATGTTTAAAAGAATTAAAAATAATTTACAATTTAAGAAGATTTGAAAAAAATTTTTCATCAAACGTCAGTTTTTGAAGATCTTGAAGATTTAAAAGCCTTTTAAGAATTTTTGAAGGTTTCAAGAGAATAAAATCAATTTTCTTTAGATATTTGTAAAATTTTCTAATGATTTTTTATATTTTAATTTATATTTTTCATGTGCAATGTCAACATTTGCAGTGTGTCGTAGTTTTTGAACGGGCCCCGATTTTAATATTTGTTTCCTTTTACTGTATTAAAAAAAATGTTAATAGCCATTTGTCATAATGGGCGAGATTTTTAAAAACTAAAAATCATTCGATTTGAATGTTTTGTTTTTTAATAGTAATAATTGTCTTTTAAAAGTACCTTCAACGTCAGGATGTTGAAGCAACATGTCTAATTCTTCCTTGACAACAACCAGCCTTAATTTATCAGTGCTGTCTATTAAAAAAATAATGCCATGACAATCTTTATAATAATGTTCCCATAATGATCTATATCGATCATGGCCTGACATATCGAATGCTGTGAAGCTCACATTTTTAACTGCAACAAAAAAATTAATTTAGGATTAATATTAAATTAAGGAGTTCTTAAAAAAATTTAAGATATTGTGGGCACAGAAAAAATAGATCCTGGGGAAAAATATCAAGTTATACTTTGAAAAATTTTAATTATTGCTTATGGTCTTGTTTATTAAATAAAATTGTTTTCAACTCAACTTTCTTCTTTATTGAGAAAATAATTTAATAATAAAATTAAATTACAATGATTTTTATTCGTAAAACTACATTTATAGTACTGTTTTTCTACTTAAATTAATCAAACTTATTTTTATCATTTTGACTAATATCAGGAAAAATCTTTTATTCGAAATATTAATATTTTAAATATGCACTGAATTTTAAGTATGAAAATAAAATAAAAAATTTATTATAATTATTATTAAAATTCATGGCCTTTAAAAATAAATTTTAGAAATTATTGAGTATGTTTTCAGTGTTATTGGCTTATTTAATTATTCAATAGTGATAATTAATATATTTAGGAATACTCTAAACATATAAACATATAATTAAATAAAATATAATAAAATATATTAAACTTTAAATTCTTAAAATTTTAAATTTTATATAACTTTAAATTTTATATAATTAAATATATAAAATATATTAAACATATAATTTAAATAATTATACAAATTTAATTTCTCACATAAATAGTACCATTTTTACGCATTTAGATGTTCACATGAACTAAAAATTTTTTTTTTAATTCCAAAAATTTTTCCTAGTAGTTAGAAAATTATAGCGAATTTATTTGTATGTTCTTGCGCATTTTTTTTCGCCTTTTTGGAATTAATTAACTGTCACAAAAAACTTCTTCTTCTATAGAAGGAAAATAATAGCATGTTTCTTTGATTCGAGCTGAAGAAATTTCAGGTTCGACATATTAAACTTTTTCCAAAATGTGCGCATATGGCTTAATCTAAAAATTACATGTTTTGCACATTTTCAAAAAATTCTAAATTCAGCAAAAAATGTTTTTGAATTTCTAATTGTTCAAATATTGTTTTCTAACAAAAACCGTAAATATAGCATATTCGCCACAATTTTTAAACCAATAGCAACATTTTTTGAAGTTTCAAAATTTTGATTTTTCGAGCAATGCAGATAGAAGAATTTCGATTAATTATAGCATTTTCAATAATGACTTAAATAACTAAAAAACAATTTTTCGAACGAAAAAGTTTGTTCTCATAAAACTATATTTAATTTCCTATTTAGAAGTTTTTAGAAGATTTGAAATAATTTAAAATTTGAAAAGATTTCAAAAAATTTTAAGCCTTGTTTTAATTTTTTAATTTAAATTTTTGACGATTTCGAAAAATATTCAAAAGCTTTTTAACAATTTTGAAATTATTCGAGAGAATAAAAAAAAATTCTTAGAATTCCTGGAAAGATTTGAAATATTTTTGATTGAAAGATTAATTATCAAAGATAATTAAAAAAAATTTCTAAAAATTTCTAAAAATGTAAAAAAATCTGGAGAATTTTAAGGAGGTTTGTTTAATTTTGAAAGACTTTAAAAATTAAAAAAAAATCAAGCCAGTTTCAAAGATATTTAAGAATTTTAGAAGTTTTTCAGAGATTAAGAATATGTTATAAGTTGGAACTGTATTTGAGAATAATTTATTATTTATTATTAACAAGAGAATAAGATCAAGTTGTAAAGAATTTTTTCCGGTGAAAATAAGCCATCATCAGTAATAATATTCAAATAATTTTTAAACCTATAATTACATAGATATTTTTCTCGAAGACCTGCTTTTTTCGTCCCCTTAAAAGACCTTAAAATTTAAATTCTAATTCAAAATAAATTTCATTTCGCACACTTAAACAACCTCATGCAAACACTTAAAAAGTGGGGAAAATGGAATTTTGAATGGTGAAAATCCAATATTTGTTTAAATTAAATTTTGAAAGTTCAATTAGAAAATTTTCGACGTTACTAAATTAAAAAAATTATTTATTGTTAAGAATTGAATGGGATCAAGTTGTAAATTATAAATATACATTATTAAAAATGAAGTTGAATGATAAAATTTTTAATAAATCAAATTAATATTCTTTACGTTGATTTAATTTTTAAATAACATTTTTTTTAATATTTCCAAGGTACATATTGAAAGTTTCAGTCAGAAAATTTTCTGATTTATGAAATTACAACAACTGTACAATAGCATATATTTTTAAAATTTACTTATTAACAATTTAAAAGATTTACATTAATTCTATTTTACGATTTTATAATTGCATGTTTGCAAGTTCTAAAAAGATTTCAAAATAAATTTAAATTTAAAATGATTTTGAAAAGTCTTAAACCAAATGTAGATTTTTCAAGATTGTGACAAATGTTTGGAAGCTTTTAAAAAAATGTTGAAAGAATTGAAGAAAGTAAAAAATAAAATTTCTCAAGATTCATGGGAAAATTTGAAATGATTGTTTATTTTGAAAAATAAATTTTTTTTTAAATTTCTTTCATGAAAATATTCCATTATTATATTTTTAATAAATAATTAATGTGTGAATTCGGGAATTTGACTGTCGAATATTTCATGATTGGGCAATTTTCCGTCGAAAATAATTTTTGAATTTGTTTACATTATTAAATGTTCTGAAATTTTCCAGTTTGGGATTTATATATTTTGCAATTTTTTAATTTCGAAAATTGTCTTTTCCTGGAATTTTACAATGTCCGGAATTTTATTTTCTGGGATTTTTCAGTCGTTTTTAGAATGTTTTTATAAATGTCTTGAAATATTTTAAAATCTTTTCAAATTATCTTTAAAAATTAATGTTTAAAAATAAAAAATCATTGCAAATTTTCCCAGCCAAACGTCGAAGATTTTTATATTTGATAATAATTTATTTATGATTAAGAATTGAATAAGATCAAGTTGTAAATGATTGAATTTAAAATGTTGAAAACCCAATATTTGTTTTTATTAAAAATAAAGGTCAATAATGTTTTGAATAATTTGGATTAATATCTATTTCGTTATTAAAAAAATTTGATTAGAAAATGTTTATTATTCCAAAGTACATTTTGAAAGTTTCAATAAGAAAATTTTCTGAGTTATGAAATTACAAAAACTATACAATAGTATATATTTTTAAAATTAACATAATAACAATTTTAAAGTTTTACATTAATTCTATTTTACAATTTCATGACTGCATGTTTACAAGTTTTAAAAAGATTTAAAAATAAATTTAAATTTAGAAAGTTTTCGAAAATTTTTTAACCAAATGTAGATTTTTCAAGATTGTGACAAATATTTGAAAGCTTTTTAAAGAACTTTGCAAGAATTGAAGAAAATACAAAATAAAATTTCTTGAGATTAGTGGGAAAATTTGAAATGATTTTTTATTTTGAAAAATTAATTTTTAAATATAATTAAAAAACATTTTTTTAGACTTTTAAATATTTATAACATTTTTTAAATTAAACCTTAAAGAAAAATCTTTCATGAAAATATTCCATTAGTATATTTTTAATAAATAATTAATGTGTAAATTCGGGAATTTAAGTGTCGAATATTCTATGATTGTGCAATTTTCCGTCGAAAATAATTTTTAAATTTGTTTACATTATTAAATGTTCTGAAATTTTCCAGTTTGGGATTTATATATTTTGCAATTTTTTAATTTCGAAAATTGTCTTTTTCGCGAATTTTACAATGTCCGGAATTTTATTTTCTGGGATTTTCAATATTTGTTTTAATTATAAATCAATTATTGAGAATAAAGGTCAATAATGTTTTGAATAATTTAGATTAATATCTATTTCGTTATTTAAGAATGTTATTTAAAAATGTTTATTATTCCAAAGTACATTTTGAAAGTTTCAATTAGAAAATTAAAAAATGTATGCAAAATAATGCAATATTATTATTTTTTTCATTAACTTAATGAAAATTATAAAGTTTTACATTAATGTTATTTTATGATTTTAAACTTTTTATACATTTTTAACAGAAAACTTCCGAAGAAAGGAAAATAATTCTAAAATATTTTCAATACATAATTTTCTTTAGATTTAAAAAAATTATATTTTCACAAACAGTGCTGCCACACAAAAAGAAAAGAAAATATTTGAGGTATTCTTAAATATATTTTCGAAATCAAACAAATTCATGGATTGGAAAATTCCATAATTTGTTTGTAGATCACGCTACAAATTTTTCCAAGTATGAATAATAAACCTTGTTTCTTTTTAATAGATATCAACAAATTTTTAATTTCAATGTTGGTATGAGTGAAGGCCATCGCCAGTTGAGAATTTGAGAACCACTGCGATGCGCAACGGCCAAAGTTTAAAGATTTGTTGATATTGATATTTTGGCGCGTAAAAAGTGCCACAGTACAAAAAAGGGTGCAAAATACTCTGAAATAATTTAAAAAGCTAAAAAATGTGAGCACCATGAAACCAACAATGAAAGCCGGTGGCCCCAATGCCGATTTCACTCATCAAAAGGGATCCAAACGTGAGTAACACATAACCTCTTCCTAAACCTAACCTTCAAAAGAACTGTCATCCACTTTCAAATAATAAAATTCTTTTATTTACAGAATCCCCAGAAGAAACAAAAGCAATTTTAAGGAAACATATACAAGCATTAAAATCTCTAAAATCCGCAATCAAACAGAAACTCGACGTTTCCACAAATAATCTAGAAAACACCAGACGTTTTTCACAAACAGTCGAACTTTCCGAATCCCAGGTGAAAAAATTGCCTGTTTGTAATTTTTCATTAAAAAATGAGTTGTTTAATTTTTCTGGGATACAGTGCATTAAATCCTTCAAGGATGAGTACATTTTTCACTTCTTCGCCAAAGGCGAGGGGAATAAAAGTTGTGTTTACTCTGTGCAGTTTTTTAATGTTGATAACAAGGGTGAAATTGGAAAGTACGTAATGCCCAAGTTTATGGATATAGAGTTGATTTTGAAGGAAACTCCTCTGGATAATATTACTTATGCTGTGCAATTTATACGAAATTGCAAACATTACATTGATTGCTATCACAACAGGATGGATCAATTCATTACACTCAAGGTATTTGGTTTCAATTTAGTCTAGGCTAAAAAAATCTTCAATTACTATTAACATAGAATCTTTTATAAACGAAATTAAACAGTATTTCAGATACAAATTTTAAAATGTCACATTTATTAATTTATTTTAAGGCAGGGTTCTACTTTCAACGCGCGAAAAAATGCGAATTTTTGGTAATTTTTTTTTTAAACATTAAGAAAGATATAGATGTAGGGTTTGTTATGCTTAATAGATATACTCTTAAAATACATTTTAACAATTTTGTTAGTTCATTATATGAGCTCTATATACATTTAAATAGCACTTTTCTCAAAACCACGTTTTTACCGCTTGTTAACGAAATCTCCGAAATTACCGAATCGATTGGTCTGAAATTTTCAGCACATATTCTATACATATACATCAACCATAGTGTTCTAAAGAGCTTAAGAGCTCGGAGAAATTCTCACGAGCATGAGAATATGCTCGACCTTTATGTGCTTTGAGAATTTAGTGAGCATTATGAGAATTTGAATTAGGATTAAAAAAATCGTATTTTCGACTTTTATTAATAATAATTAAATTTTTTAATTTCGCGGAAAAATTCATCGCTTTAAATTTTAAACGGGTGGTTTCTAAATTCTTCTAGGTATAAAACCAACCATACACCTATAAGATTAATAATATTAACGCAAAATACATTTTTTATTTATAAATATATTTAAAATACTTTTTCGTGGTGTTTTCAAGTCAAAAAGATAAATTTTCAACCAAAGAAATGAATTTGTACCTAAAACGATCAATCTTCAACCGAAAATATGAATTTTTAACCAAATAGTCAGTTGAATTTTCAGCCCAAAATATTAATTTTTTCTACCAAAAAAGAGTAATTTTCAACAAAGTTTATGAATTTTTATCTAAAAAATATCAATTTTCAACCAAGATTAGAACAGTTAAAATGTCAGAAAAATAAAGGTTGAACAAACAAAAAAACGAATTTAAACAAATATATATTTTCTTTTCATAACAAAGAAAAAATATTTTTTAACCAAAAACAGAAGAATTAAATTTTCAGTTGAGACAATCAATTTGGAAAAAATTAATTCTCAAGAAAAGAATTCAATAAAAAAGATAAATTTACAAACAAGAAATAGAATAGTTCAATTTTCAGTTGAAAAAGTAAATTACAAAAAAAAGTTTTCATCAAAATTAATTAATTTTCAACTATAAAGAAACGAATTTTCAACCAAAGAAATGAATTTTTTAATAAAATGATGAATCTTCAACCAAGAATATGAATTTTCAGCAAAAAATATATATTTAAAAAAAATATTTTTTGACCAAAAATAGAAGAATTGAATTTTCTACTAAAAAGAAACAAATTTTTAACTAAAGAAATGAATTTTTAATCACAATGATGAATTTTCAACCAAAAACATTAAATTTTGTCCAAATGGTGGATTTTTCAGTCCAAAATTCTAAAGATGATTTTTCTGTCAACAAAAAAAATAAATTTCAACTACATTGTTTTTTTTTCAATGAGAGTAATGAATTTTTAACAATAAAAAATAGTTAAATTTTATACTATTCAGATAATTTTTCAACAAAAAAGCTTTCATTTCTATCAAAAAAGGTAAATTTTCCACAAAAAATGGAATAGTTCAAGTGAATTTTCAACTAAAATTATGAATCTTCAGCTAAGAAAATTTTATTTTTAACTAAATGCATGAATTTTAAACTAAGAAGATAAATTCTCTACCGAAAATAAAGTAGGATAATTTTCAGTTAGTAAAATAAATTTTCAATCAAAAAACAAACTAATTTTCAAGCAAAGGAATGAATTTTTAAACAAAAAGATGAAATTTCAACTAATGAGAGTATTCTTTTACTAAAAAAATACGGCTTTTCAACAAATAGTTAGATTTCGAGTAAAAAAATTAATTTTGAATCAAAAATAAGAAATTATGTCCAAATAGTGGATTTTTCAATCCAAAAGACGAATTTTCTATCAACAAAAAAGAAACGAATTTTCAGATAAACAGTTTTTTTTTTCAATAAAAGAAATGAAGTCTTAGCAAAGAATAAAATAGTTGAATTTTCTACTACACAGATAATTTTTTAACGAAAAAGATTGTATTTCTATCAAAAAAGGTAAATTTTCCACAAAAAATGGAATAGTTAATGTGAATTTTCAACTAAAATTATCAATCATCAACTGAAAAAAAATTTAATTTTCAACCAAACTCATGAATTTTCAAGTAAAAAGATAAATTATCGATCAAAAATAAAATATTTGAATCTTCAGTTAGTGAAATAAGTTTTCACACAAGAAAGAAACGAATTTTCAAACAAAGAAATTCATTTTTAACAAAAAAGATGAAATTTCATACTACAGAAAAAAGTGCGGATTTTCAACAAATAGTTAAATTTTCAACGAAAACAGATTTATGTTCAACTAAAAATAGAATAGTTTCATTTTCAGTGAAAAAATTAATTTTCAACGAAGTAGTATAATTTTCAATCCAGAAGATTAAATTTCTATTAGAAAAGATAAATTTCCGACAAAAAATGGAACTTTTATACATTTCCAGTTAAAAAATTAATTATAAATAAGAAAAATCTCATTTTCAACTAAAAAGATCAATTTTCAACTAATAAGATGAATTTTTAACAAAGTACATGAATTTTCAACCAAATATTTGAATTTTTAAAGGAATTTCCAACCAAAAGGATGAATTAGTCACCAAGAAGATTAAATATTCTCCCACGAAATTCGAGTTTTCAATAAAATACAGGAATTTCGAACCGAATATTTGAATTTCTAACATAAGAAGATAAATAATTGTGAACCAAACATATACGAGTTATGTTTTCAGTTAAAGCAATTAATTTTCATCTAGTATACAAAAAAAAGCTTTTTAAAACCAGAAAGACGAATTTTCAACAAATAAAGATTTTTCACTAAAGAAAGAAAATTTTACCTAAATGGTTGAACCTTCAAGCCAAAAGACGATTTTTCTCTACAAAAATTGAATTTACAAACAAAAAATATGACTTCAGCAAAAAAATTATTTTTTTTTTACTGAAAAAAGGAGAATTTTCAATTAAAAAAGATCAATCTTAAAAAAATGGAAAAGTTACATTTTCAGTTAAAAACTTAATTTTAAACAAAAAAAAACGGGACTTCCACTAAACAGTTAAATTTTTAACGAAAGACATAAGCCTTCAATAAAAAAAAAAATGTTGAACAATGTAGTTCAACTTTTACCCAAGTAGTTGAATTTTCAATTTAAAAAGATTAATTTTTAATAAAATAGTTAAACTTTCAACCAAAGGGGCAAATTTTAATCTAAGAATAGAACTCTTCAACAACAAAAAAATGTTTTCTTAACAAAGTGATTCAACCAAATCTTACAAATAAAATAGTTGAATACTCAAGCAAAGAAGAATAATTTCTCACAAAAAAGTGGCATTTTCATTAAAAAAAGGAAATTTCTACCAAAGCGGATGAATTTATGAATTAAAATGATAAATAAAAAAAAAATAGTCGAATTTTCTATTAAAAAAGATTTTAGTTGACTTTTCACGATCAAAATGTGAATTTTTAACCAAGAAATAAGTTTCTACGAACAAAATTGAATTTTTCATCCAAAAAGACGAATTTCTTCAACCAAAAGGGATGAATTTTGAACGAAATGGTTGAATTCTATACCAAATAGTTGAATTTTTTAGCCAAGTTTTAATCAAAAAGTAAATTTTCTACAAAATAGATAAATTTTCAAAAAAATAAAATATATAATTTTCAACCAAGAAGTGTGACTTTTCATCAAAAGTGTTGAATTTTAAACCAAACAGTTGCATTATCATCCAACAACGATGCAATTTCTGCTAAAGCAGGTGAATTTTGAAATCAGAAAAACAAATTTTCAAAAAAGGAGTTGAATTTTCAAGCGAACAGTTGCATTTTTATTCAAGAAAGATGAATTAAAAAAGAACTTCAAAAAATAGTTGAATTTTCATCCAAAGAAGATTCCAGTTCACTTTACAACACCAAATTTCAACCAAACAGTTGCATTGTCCAAGAAAAATGAAAATTCTACTAAAAGAGGTGAATTTTTAAATCAAAAAGACAAATCTTTTAAATAAAATAGTTGAATACTCAAGCAAAGCAGAACCATTTTTAACCAAAAAGTTGCATTTTCATTTAAAAAAATAAATTTCTACCAAAGCGGATGAATTTATAAATCAAAAAGATTAATTTAAAAAAAATAGTAGAATTTCCGTTTAAAAAAGATTTTAGTTGACTTTTCACGATCAAAATATAAATTTTCAACCAAGAAATAAGTTTTTACGAAAAAGATTGAATTTTCGATGCAAAAAGACGAATTTTTACCCAAAAAAAATGATTTTTCAACAAAGTTGATGAATTTTCCACCCAATAGTTGCATTTTTATCTAAAAAAGATGAAATTTCTCTTAAAACAGATGAAATTTTATTTAAAAAGAAACAAGTTTTTTAAAAATAGTTGAATTTTCATCCAGAAAAGATTCCAGTTGACTTTTCGAGATCAAAATATTAATTTTTCCACAAAAAATAAGTTTCTACGAATAAAATTGAATTTTTCATTTACACCAAAATATGAATTAAAAAAAAAAGTAAATTTTCTACGAAATAGTCCAATTTTTAATAAAACAGTAGAATTTTCCAACCAAAAGTATGACTTTTTAACTAAATAGTTTTATTTACAACCAAGCAGTTGCATTTTTATCCAAGAAAGATGAAATTTCTCTTAAAACCGATAAATTTTTAATTAAAAAAAAAATGTTTAAAAATAGTTGAATTTTCATCTAAAACAGATTTCAGTTCTCTTTTCAA
>CAKNXH010078797.1:7408-18217 GCA_932178445.1 Andricus quercusramuli | reverse complement strand
GCCAAAATATTAAATTCAACCAAAAAGTAAATTTTATACGAAATAGTTAAATTTTCAACAAAAAAGCAGAATTTTCAACCAACAAGCATGACTTTTCAACAAAATTGTTGAATTTTAAACCAAATAGTTGCATTTTTATTGAAGAAAGATGAAATATTCCTTTCGAAATAGATAAATAGAAAAAAACTGCAAAAAAAGATTTAAATTTTCATCCAAAGAAGATTGCAGTTCACTTTCCATCACCAAAATAAAAATTGTAAACTATAAGTTACTTTTCTGCTAAATGGTCGAATTTTTGACCAAAAAGTATGACTTTTCAACAAGGTTGTTAAATTTTTAACCAAACAGTTGCATTGTCCAAAGTACATGAAAATTCTAGTAAAACAGGTGAATTTTTAAATCAAAAAGACAAATTTTCAAAAAAAGAGGTGAATTTTTATCTAAAAGGATTTTAATAGACTTTTCTAGAGAAAAATGCAAATTTCAAACAAAAAGTAAATTTTCTAGGAAATAGTTGAAATTGCAACAAAAGGTTAATATTATACGCATCCCCAAAACATAATTTCTAGGGTACAAACTTTAGCCTGATCTTTTAAGTGAAACTTAGTTCTGAGAAGACGTGTAGGGCTACCATACGTCCTTCTTTGGAAGGATTTGTCTTTTTTAATCTTGTCCTTCGAAATCTTTTTAGTCATAATGGGAATTTTCAATTAAAAAAGATGAATTGTTTGCAGTTAAAAAAAATTAATTTTCAAAAAACGGTTACATTTTCCAACAAATTGATGAATTTTTAAGTAAAATGATGAATATTGAGCTGAAATAGTTGAATTTTAAACCAAAAAGGAGAATTTTTAACTCAAATGATAAAACTTTATCTGGAATAATTGAAATTTCAAACAAAAAGGTCAATTTTCAACGAAGATTAATTTCTACCAAAAAGGCTACTTAAAAAAAAAATCAATCAAAAATTGAATAGTTAAATTTTCAGTTAAAAAATTAATTTTTAACAAAAAAGAATTTTCAACGAAATAGTTACATTTTTAACGATAGAAATTAATTTACAATTATAATGATAAATCTTAATTAAAAAAGTGAATTTGGAACCAAATAGTTGAATTTTCGACCAAAAAGGTGAATTTTCAACCATAAAGATTAATTTTCTATCAAAAAAGACGAATTTACAACGAAATACGTGAATTTTTAACTAAAAAAGATCAATTTTCAACCAAAAATAGAATAGTTATATTCACCGTTAAAAAAAATGATTGTTAACCATAATGAATTTGCAACAAAATAGTTAAATTTCTAATCAAAAAAATTAATTTTCAACAAAATACATGAATTTAAAAATAAAAACAAAGATAAATTTTCAACCAAAAATGGAATAGTTAAATTTTTAGTTAAGAAGTTAATTCTCAACCAATTAAAAACAAATTTCCAACAAAATTGTGAAATTTTCAACAACAAACTTTTTTTTCAATTAAAATGTTGAATCATCAACCAGAAAAATTAATTTTCAACAAAAAATGTAGTAATAGTTGATATTTCAAAAAAAAAAAATAAAAAAGATTTTAAATTAGAACCAAAAACAGTTGAATTCAACCAAAGAAAATGCATTTTCAACAAAATAGTTAAAAGTCCTCCATCATTTTTCGTTGATAATTCATCCTTTTGGTTAAATTCGACTGCTTTTTAATTAAAATAAAAATATTTTTTTGATTGAAATATCAAATGTTACATTTTTAGTTGAAAATTAACCTTTTTTTTATTGAAAATCCCAATACTTGGTTAAAAGCTGAACATTTTTGTTAAAAAATCCTGTTTTTTGCGTGTTGAAGATTCATCATTTTAATTGAAAATTCAACAGTTTAAATGTTTTGTTGAACATTCGTCTTTTCGCTTGAAAGTTCAACTATGTGGTTGTAAATACGACTTTTTGGTCTAAAATAAATTTGTTTGTTCAAAAGTCATATTTTCCGTCTCAAAAGTTAACAATTTTCTAAAAATTGGATTTTGCAGCTGGAAAACTAAATTTTTTTGTTGAAAATTCATCTCTTTAGGTATAAAACTAATTTGCTTGTTTGAAATTTCATCTTTTAAGGTCGAAGTATCAACTATTACATTTTTTGGTTGAGAATCCAGCTTCTTTGTTTGAAAATTCAATCTCGAATTCAACTAATTGGTTGAAAGTTGAACTACTTTGATAAAAATTAATTTTTTTTGCTGCAGACTAATTTCAAAATATCAGTTTTCATCAATTATCAAAATTACACGTCCTTGCTTTTCGTTTCTATTATTTTAAATAATAGATACTATAAAATACAAAAATTTTGTATCAATAATACTTTTATATATATAAATATATTTTTAATTGCGCGAGATAAAAAAATAGTAGCGCGCCTGTTGGGCGTGTTTATTTTCTATTTTTTTTTTTAATTCTGTTTAAAAATATTTCATATTATTGGATTTTTGATGGTATTTATATTTATTTTAATTTTTCTTTTCAGAAATCCCTGCGAAAAGTTACAAATTGCAATCTGTTCAATATAAAACTAAGTTACGAATACGTAAACATTGAACTGCTCAGTGTTTATGATAAAGAATCAGAGGTCCATATAAGTATTATATTGTACTTAGTGTACAATTTGAAGGAAACAAGGCCTTTTCTAATAAAAATTGACAGTTTGCGTGGTACGCCGCTCAACAAAGAAACCGAGAAAGGCTTAAAGACATATTTGAAAGCCTTCAAAAAATTATCTTTGATTGAAGCTTTGGAGAGCATTGAAAACGAAGAGGATCCATTTTTTTCCTGGCAAAAGACAGGAGAGGACCGAATTGAACTATATCAGGATTCAGAAGAGTCTTCTTCTTCGGAAGAATTCGTACCACAAAGAAATCGGAAACGTAGAAGGGTAAGTAAATTATAATAAAAAATTTTCGCAAATTTTATAGAGAATATAGATAATGAGTTAAGGGAAAGCGTTCAAGGAAAAAAGAAAATGAAACGAAAGGTATTTTATTTTAGAAAACTCTAAAAATTCTTGAGGTTAGATATTTATTATAATAGTACCATTTAATAATCAAATTTAAGAGTAACTTTTTCAGAAAATGATTGAGTGAGAGAATTTCAAGTCTATTTAGCTTTAATAAATATCCTTTCTGTGTAGAAACACCGCGGCGTCAAAAAAAAGAATTCTTGGGTAAAGACTGATGTAATCAAGAAAAGAAAGGGTAGTATAAACCCAAGACCCAGTGAAGCAGATATCAGCAAATTTCTCATGAAATATAAAAATGTATCCAAATCAAAGGTAAGATTTAAAGTTGAATATTCAATCAATTAAGCGTCGAAATTAAACGCTGAAATCGGATTTTTGATTTATATTTTGACTCTTTTTAATTTTCATCAAACAGTACTTGATATTAAAATTGAAATAAGTAAACAGGCTGATCGAAGAACTTTATTTTAAAAATTCCCTGACTTTCGCCTGATTTTTCCCCTATCAATTTTCCATTTTCTCTGGCCGTTGACGGGATGTCTACCCTACCAGGAAAACCTGGAATAGTTGATACATTTTTATACACCTGGAAAAACGCGGCAGTGTCAGAGATTTTTTTTTAAATGTTAGTGAATTTTTTCGAGAGCATGCTTAATTTTTTCTTATTGCAATATAAAATTGAATAAAAATGATTCTTCATTTGTAAAAGTAGCTTCACATTATTTTATTAAACTATTTTGTTTAAAATTCGTTTTTTTTTCTAAATTTTTTCTATTTTTGGTTGAAAACTGATCGTTTATTTGAATTTTTTACTCTCTTGGCTGAAAAATCTTTCTTAGATGAAAATTCAACTCATGATGAAAATCAGTCTTTTTTGGTTAAAACCAACTGTTTTTTATTTGAAATTAAAATATTTTTTAGTTTAAATATCCATATTACTACATTTCTCGTTCAGAATTCATTTTTTTTAGAATAAAAATTTAATAACTAATTTGTTGAATGTTAAATCCTCTTGTTGAAGATTAATTTTGCTGTTGTTGAAGATTCATAATTTTAATTTCAAATTCATCTGAAATTAATTTTTTAAACTGAAAATGTAACTATTCCAGTTGAATATTCTATCATTTTAGTTGAAAATTAATCTCTTTGGTTGAACATTAATTTTTCAAACTAAAAATTTAACTATTCAATTTTTGGTTGAAAATTATCTTTTTTGTTGGAAAGTCAATTATTCTAGTTAAGGATTCATTTTAGTTTAAAATGCATCTTTTTGTTTCAAAAATCAGCTATTCCAGTAGAAAATTCGTAATTTTAGCTGAAAATTCATTTATTTTTAGTTGAACATTAATTTTTCAACTGTAAAATTAACTATTCAATTTACGGTTCACAATTCATCATTTTCAGACGAAAGTTCATACATTTTGTTGAAAATTCGACTTTTTTGTTAGAAAATAATTTTCTTGGTAGAATATTCATCTTTTTGGTTGAAAATTTAATTATTTTAGTTAAAGATTCATCATTATAGTTAAAAATTAATCTTTTTTTGTTTAAAATTCATCTATTCCAGTTAAAGATTCATCAGTTTGGTTGAAAATTAATGTTTTAACTGAAATTATTCCATTTTTAATTGAAAACTGATCTTCTGTAGTTCAAAATTCAACTATTTTGTTAAAAGTTGATGTATATTGTTGAAAGTTCGTCTTTTTTGGTAGAAAATTAATTTTCTTGATTGAAAATTTATCTTCAACAAAATACATTCATTTATAACCAAATAGTTGAATTGAAAACTAAGAAGATTAATTTTATACCGATTAATTTTCATTGAAGAGAATTCATTTTGAACACAAAAAAAAACGGATTTTCTTCCAAACAATTTAATTTTGTACCAAAAAGTTCAATTCCATAATAAATTGTTGAATTTTTTAGCCGAAAGGATGAATTTTCTATAAACCGGTTAAATTTTCAACCCGAGAATGTGAATTAACAACAATAAAGTTCATTTACAACCAATCAGTTTAATTTTCAACAAAACAGTTAAATTGTCAGTTAACAAATTTACATTTTAACAAACAAAAAAAAGAATGTTCAACTAAAATTAGGAATCTCCAACCAAAAAATTAACTTTTATGAAAGCAGTTCAACTTTCAATCAAGGAGATGAATTTCCAACACAAATTTTTTTAATTAAAAGTGAAAAAAGTTAGATTTAACCAACAAAGACGATATACTTGATTTTTACTTGAAGACAAAATACTTGATTTTTAACAAAAAATTGATTTTATGTAAAAAAAGGCCAGTTTTCAACAAAATACATACATTTTTAACCAAATAGTTAAATTTTTTTACTAAAGTCTTGAATTTTCGGTTTGAAACTACGAATTTTCTACCAAGAGGTTAAATTTTCAAGACAAAAGTTGAATTATCAATTTAAAAAAATTTTGTTAGTCAGGAAAGAAAAACATTTCAATCAAATTGTTGAAATTTCAAGTAAAAAAAAAAAATTTTTCAACATAACAGTTGAAGGAGGGGGAAGACTGTGAAGTCTGCGATAAATAAATAGGAATTTTGATAATTTATTGTCTAAAGAATAGTATTTTGAATAAATATTAAAGTTAATTTATAATACATGAAAAATTGTATGTATTAGTATGTAGACTATTTTCGATTTCTAATCGTGAGTCCGAGGCCTGAAATTCCTTCAAATATTATAAAATCTCTTGAAATCCTGTAAGGTTACATGAAATCTGATATTTTTTGAAATTTCTTAAATACTTTGAAATCTTTTGGAATACCTTGACATTTTTCAAAGCTTTTGAAAATTCCTTGGAATAATGAAATATGCTAAAATCTTTTAAATTCTTTCAAATCTTTCAAATTTTTTTTAAATCTTTGCAAATACCTGGAAATATTTGAAAATCTCTTAAAATCTCGTGAAATTACATAAAATCTGGTGATGTTCCTTAAAATCTCTTGAAATTTTTTATGTTTCATGAAATCCTTTAATATCTTAAAAAATTTATTAAAAGCCTTTAAAATCCTTTAAAATTACTGAAATTTTTGTAGCATGAATATTCAACCAAATACTTCAATTTTCAACTAAAAAGGAGCCATTAATAACCAAAAATAGAATAGTTAAGTTTTCTGTAAAAAAAAAATAAAAAATTTTCAAAATAATTAAATATTTCACTGAAGAGATGAATTCTCAGAAAAAAATTAGCAGTTGATATTTTAAGAAAAAGCGATTTCAATTCTAAATAAAAAAAGTTACATTCAACAAATATGTATTTTTAATTAGAAAATATGACTTTTCAACCAAATTGTCTGTTTTTGAATAAATGATTATTTAATATGTTTTTTTTTAAATACCTGAGTTTTGGATTCACAATATATTTGAGCCTTTTTGTTTAAAAATAATTTTTTGCACAAATTGTCTTGTTAATATTGTATCTCTAATTATCCTCTTAAAAATTATTGTTTAACATAGTATTTCAGCTTTTAACCAATTAGTTGAATATTCAACCAAAAAAGATGATTTTTTCATGACAAATGTCATAGCTGATATTTCAAACAAAAACTACTTTAATTTTGAATGAAATAAATTTGCAAAAAAGCAGTTCCATTTTTAACTAAAAAAGATTAAATTTCTACCATAAGAGATGAATTTCTAAACCAAGAAGAAAATCAAGAAGAATATTTTTGATAATTGATGTGAATTGATAGCGTAACTTCAGAACTAATATATAATATTTTTGTACAATATATAGGTAATCAAGCCGTTGCATTTTTGTTCAAAAATAGCAGTTTCCTACGACGACTTCGATTTTCGGTTCAAAATTCCAACAACCTAAAACTCAAAAAGTTAGGAATCCTCTTAAATTTTTTTTTCACTTTCTCAATTTTTATTTAAATATGCGACTTCAACTTATTCAAAAATGATGAAACTTTAAAATCTAATCATTTTTATACAAAAATGACCATTTTCGATAAAAGCAATGATAACATAGTCTAAAATTGTTGAAAATTGGGATTGAAAATTTTCTTACGTTAAATATTTTCTTTAACAGAAGTAAATTATATTCCTCAAATTGCAGATTTTTATTCATCTATCGTTTTTCAGGATGCAAACGAGTCTGAAAAGAAAGCGCCTGAAAAGGAAGCGTCTGAAAAGGAAGCATCAGAAAAGGAAAAGTCTGACGAAGAAAATTTATCAGAAGCATCAACGATAAAACTAAATCGAGTAGAATCGGCCCCAGTCAAAAATACTGAGATTGTAGAAAGAGTCAAAGAGAAAAAAGCTGAACGAAGAGATCCTGTGATGGAGAAAATCAGTGAACACGAAACATCAGGAGAGGGAAGAGTTTTGAGATCGAAAACAAATTCTCCGACAAAAGCTGGTCCTCCAAGCGAAGCTACACCGAAAAAAGTTGATACTCTGAAAAAAGCTTTGACTCCGAAGAAAAGTCCCGTAAAAAAACCATCACCTCGGCCAAAAAGACTGGTTACACCTAAGAAGATAGCGCCATCAAAAAAAGTAGTTTCTCTAAAAAAATCCGCTATACCCAAGATCACAATTTCTCCGAATACTTATACAACAAAATTGAGGCAAACTAGTTTGAAATTTACAGCTCCCAGTCAAAATTCTCCATCAATAGAAACTACAGCAACAATTAAACTTGATTATCATTCAAGACTTTTGAGATCAAAGGTTGTGACGAGCACTCCAATGGTATTCTCGCGAAAAGATGTGAAACGACCCGTCGAACCTGAACTCGATATAAGTTAAATTAAATCTAACATAAATCCGCAGAAAAAACTTAAATTTCAAAATTTGGTTGTGCTTGAAAGATTGGAGACAGTTCAACTAGCACGAAAACCGGAGGCAAAAAGTGGTATTAAGAAACCGACTCAAGTGAAAAAATAGACAGTCTGACTGAGGAACATTTACATAGAAGTTATGTATTATTTTCAATGGATTTATTGTACATATCAAGTATTTCTTTCGAAGTTTGTGTATTTATAGTTAAAGTCTTGAGGAGTAAAAGTAGTAAGAGGATATGAAAAGTATTTCACGCATACTTTGTAAAGAGTTTGATTTAATTATAATTAATTATAGTTATTACTTCTAATCAATAACTCGTAATTAATATATTCTCATATGCAGAGAATGAAAGCGGGTAAAAAATGAATTCCTGTGAGACTGTGCATAATAAATCAAAATGAATTCTTGTGTAATTCAGTTTTTTTAATGCATATTTTAATAAGCAGGTAGATGGAATAGTTTATTCAGTGTTAGAAAAGGAAATCCATAGGCTTCGAACCAGGATTATAAAGTTCGATTTTAAATAACGTTTCTTTTTGTTCACGATATTAAATTTTTTCAAGTAAGAATTATATATGAGGAAGCTTGTAAGCATATGAAAAGTTACTTATTCTATTGCAAAGGCGTTCGAAGCCTGCAGTAAAATATAAATGGTTTTAACAAACTTCACAGACCAAAATTCTCTCAAAACAGGGGAATTAGGGTGATTTTTCACGAAAATCGGGGCATAAGTTTCAACTAAAAGGGTGAATTTTATACCAAGAGTTGCATTCACAACCAATTAGTTGAAATTTCAAGCGAGAGATAAAGTTTTAACAAAAAAGTTGAATTTTCATCAAATTTTTAAGTAAACTGTTAAATTTTCTGGAAAAATAGTTGAATTTTCAACCCAAAAAGACGAATTTTCAACAAAACAGTTGAATTTGCAATTAAAAAGGATGATTTTTTAACAAAACAGTTGAACTTTCAACCCAAAAAGACGAATGTTCAACAAAGCAGAGAAACTTAAAACCAAAAAAACATTAAATATCTGCCAAGAGATGAATTTCCAAGCGAAAAAGACGAATCTTCAACATAAGAGTTGAATTTTCAACGAAGAAAGATTTTTCAATCCTGAAAGAAAACAAATTTCAACCACAATCTTGAATGTTCTAACAAAAAAGAGGAATTTTCTTCAAAACACTTGACTTTTCAAACTGATAATGTGAGTTTTTACCAAAAAGGTTAGTGTTCTACTAAATAGTTAAATTTTCAATAAAAAAAAACAAACGAATTGTCAACAAGAAAGTTGGATTTTTAACCAAGAAGAATGACTTTTTGAAAAAATAATTAATTATCAACGAAACAGTTGCATTTTTACCAAAAATAGATTAAATTTCTGCTAAGAGATGAATTTTTAAAGAAAAGCGAAGAATTTTCAACAAAGAGCTGAATTTGCATTCATGAAAGAAAACAAATTTTAACCACATTGTTGAGTTTTCAAACGCAAAATACGAATTTTCTATAAAAAACTTGAATTTTCGACCAAAACATTACTTTTCAACCAAATATTTGAATTTTCAACCCAAAAAGACTTTTTACCAAATAAATAATTATTAATCAAACAGTTGCATTTTTAACCAAAAAATAATACATTGTTACCAGGAAATGAATTTTCAAAGAAAAAAGTCCAATTTTTAACAAAAAAATGGAATTTTCAACGAAAAAAGATTTTTCAAGCTTGAAAGCAAAAAAAGTTCAACCAAATTGTTGAATTTTCAAAACCGTGTTGAATGTTCTAGCAAAAAAGACGAATTTTCTACAAAACAATTGAATTTTCAACCTGAAAATATGAATTTTCAACCAAAAAGGATGACCTTTTAACAAAATAGTTGAATTTTCAACAAAATAGTTAATTTTTTTTGCAGTTTTTTTCTATTTATCTATTTTAAATGAAATATTTCATATATATTCAATAAAAATGCAACTGTTTGGTTTCAAATTCAACAATTTTGTTGAAAAGTCATACTTTTTGGTTGAAAATTCTGCTTTTTTGTTCAAAATTTAACTATTTTATAGAAAATTTACTTTTTGGTTGAAAACAAAACTATTTTGTTAAAAAGTCACACTTTTCGTTGAAAATTCTACTGTTTTAATAAAAATTTAACTATTTCGTAGAAAATTTACTTTTTGTTAAAAATTCATATTTTGGTGTGAATAAAAATTTCAATTTTGTTCGCAGAAACTTATTTTTTGTTGAAACATTTATATTTTGATCTTGAAAAGTCAACTGGAATCTTTTCTGGATGAAAATTCAACTATTTAAAAAAAATGTTTTTCTTTTTAAATAAAATTTTTTCTTTTTTAAAAGAAATTTCATCTTTTTTAAATAAAAATGCAACTATTGGGTGGAGAATTCAATAATTTTGTTAAAAAGTCATCCTTTTTGGTTAAAAATTCGTCTTTTTCGATCGAAAATTCAATCTTTTTCGTAGAAACTTATTTCTTGGTTGAATATTCATATTTTGATCGTGAAGAGTCAACTAAAATCTTTTTTAAAAGAAAATTCAACTATTTTTTAAATTTATCTTTTTGATTCATAAATTCATTCGCTTTGGTCGAAATTTCTGTTTTTTAAAATGAAAATGCAACTTTTTGGTCAAAAACTATTCTTCTTTGCTTGAGTATTCAACTATTTTATTTGAAAGATTTGGTTGAATCACTTTGTTAAGAAATCATTTTTTTGAGAGTTATATTTCTAGCTGAAAATTTATCCCTTTTGGTTGAAGAAATTCTTCTTTTTGGATGAAAAATTCAATTTTGTTTGTAGAAACGTATTTGTTGGTTAAGAATTCATATTTGGATCGTGAAAAGTCAACTAACATCTTCTTTTTACAGAAAATCCCACTATTTCTTTTTTAAATTTATCTTTTTGATTTATAAATTCATCCGCTTTGGTAGAAATGTCTTTTTTTTTAATGGAAACGCCTCTTTTTGGTTGAAAACTATTCTTCCT
>CAKNXH010078796.1:18567-29624 GCA_932178445.1 Andricus quercusramuli | reverse complement strand
AACGTTTAGACAATTTTAATGCAAAAAATTTCAATTTTTCAAGTTCGGAAAATGTTATAAAACATTCGAGTACGCTTGACCGATATTAAGAAGTTTTTAAATAATTTAAAAATAATTTAAAACTTTTAAAGGTTTCAAATTTCTTAAAATTAGAATTTTTGAATATTCTGTAAACATTTTTTTTTTAAATTTTGAAACTTTTCAAAAGAATGAAGCATTTTTTCTGAAGAAAATTGAAACAGTTTCAAAACATTTAAAATAATTTCTTAAAAGTTTGAAAGGATTTTCATAGATTTTGAAAGAAAAATTTGGAAGAGTTTTTACAATTTTTGAAAATTTTCAAGAGAATAACAAATTGTTCTTTGCTAGGAAACTTTGAAATGATTTTTTATTTTGAAAAATTATTTTAAGATAATATTTAAAGATTCAAAAACTTTTTAAAATATGTCCAAAATTGTCAAAAAAATTTGGAAGATTTCAAGGCTATTTTTCTAATTTTGCAGAATTAAAAAAAAGTTATGAAAAATTCTAATAATTTTAACAGATTTTTACAAGGTTCAGAAATGTTTAAAAGAATTAAAAATAATTTACAATTTAAGAAGATTTGAAAAAAATTTTTCATCAAACGTCAGTTTTTGAAGATCTTGAAGATTTAAAAGCCTTTTAAGAATTTTTGAAGGTTTCAAGAGAATAAAATCAATTTTCTTTAGATATTTGTAAAATTTTCTAATGATTTTTTATATTTTAATTTATATTTTTCATGTGCAATGTCAACATTTGCAGTGTGTCGTAGTTTTTGAACGGGCCCCGATTTTAATATTTGTTTCCTTTTACTGTATTAAAAAAAATGTTAATAGCCATTTGTCATAATGGGCGAGATTTTTAAAAACTAAAAATCATTCGATTTGAATGTTTTGTTTTTTAATAGTAATAATTGTCTTTTAAAAGTACCTTCAACGTCAGGATGTTGAAGCAACATGTCTAATTCTTCCTTGACAACAACCAGCCTTAATTTATCAGTGCTGTCTATTAAAAAAATAATGCCATGACAATCTTTATAATAATGTTCCCATAATGATCTATATCGATCATGGCCTGACATATCGAATGCTGTGAAGCTCACATTTTTAACTGCAACAAAAAAATTAATTTAGGATTAATATTAAATTAAGGAGTTCTTAAAAAAATTTAAGATATTGTGGGCACAGAAAAAATAGATCCTGGGGAAAAATATCAAGTTATACTTTGAAAAATTTTAATTATTGCTTATGGTCTTGTTTATTAAATAAAATTGTTTTCAACTCAACTTTCTTCTTTATTGAGAAAATAATTTAATAATAAAATTAAATTACAATGATTTTTATTCGTAAAACTACATTTATAGTACTGTTTTTCTACTTAAATTAATCAAACTTATTTTTATCATTTTGACTAATATCAGGAAAAATCTTTTATTCGAAATATTAATATTTTAAATATGCACTGAATTTTAAGTATGAAAATAAAATAAAAAATTTATTATAATTATTATTAAAATTCATGGCCTTTAAAAATAAATTTTAGAAATTATTGAGTATGTTTTCAGTGTTATTGGCTTATTTAATTATTCAATAGTGATAATTAATATATTTAGGAATACTCTAAACATATAAACATATAATTAAATAAAATATAATAAAATATATTAAACTTTAAATTCTTAAAATTTTAAATTTTATATAACTTTAAATTTTATATAATTAAATATATAAAATATATTAAACATATAATTTAAATAATTATACAAATTTAATTTCTCACATAAATAGTACCATTTTTACGCATTTAGATGTTCACATGAACTAAAAATTTTTTTTTTAATTCCAAAAATTTTTCCTAGTAGTTAGAAAATTATAGCGAATTTATTTGTATGTTCTTGCGCATTTTTTTTCGCCTTTTTGGAATTAATTAACTGTCACAAAAAACTTCTTCTTCTATAGAAGGAAAATAATAGCATGTTTCTTTGATTCGAGCTGAAGAAATTTCAGGTTCGACATATTAAACTTTTTCCAAAATGTGCGCATATGGCTTAATCTAAAAATTACATGTTTTGCACATTTTCAAAAAATTCTAAATTCAGCAAAAAATGTTTTTGAATTTCTAATTGTTCAAATATTGTTTTCTAACAAAAACCGTAAATATAGCATATTCGCCACAATTTTTAAACCAATAGCAACATTTTTTGAAGTTTCAAAATTTTGATTTTTCGAGCAATGCAGATAGAAGAATTTCGATTAATTATAGCATTTTCAATAATGACTTAAATAACTAAAAAACAATTTTTCGAACGAAAAAGTTTGTTCTCATAAAACTATATTTAATTTCCTATTTAGAAGTTTTTAGAAGATTTGAAATAATTTAAAATTTGAAAAGATTTCAAAAAATTTTAAGCCTTGTTTTAATTTTTTAATTTAAATTTTTGACGATTTCGAAAAATATTCAAAAGCTTTTTAACAATTTTGAAATTATTCGAGAGAATAAAAAAAAATTCTTAGAATTCCTGGAAAGATTTGAAATATTTTTGATTGAAAGATTAATTATCAAAGATAATTAAAAAAAATTTCTAAAAATTTCTAAAAATGTAAAAAAATCTGGAGAATTTTAAGGAGGTTTGTTTAATTTTGAAAGACTTTAAAAATTAAAAAAAAATCAAGCCAGTTTCAAAGATATTTAAGAATTTTAGAAGTTTTTCAGAGATTAAGAATATGTTATAAGTTGGAACTGTATTTGAGAATAATTTATTATTTATTATTAACAAGAGAATAAGATCAAGTTGTAAAGAATTTTTTCCGGTGAAAATAAGCCATCATCAGTAATAATATTCAAATAATTTTTAAACCTATAATTACATAGATATTTTTCTCGAAGACCTGCTTTTTTCGTCCCCTTAAAAGACCTTAAAATTTAAATTCTAATTCAAAATAAATTTCATTTCGCACACTTAAACAACCTCATGCAAACACTTAAAAAGTGGGGAAAATGGAATTTTGAATGGTGAAAATCCAATATTTGTTTAAATTAAATTTTGAAAGTTCAATTAGAAAATTTTCGACGTTACTAAATTAAAAAAATTATTTATTGTTAAGAATTGAATGGGATCAAGTTGTAAATTATAAATATACATTATTAAAAATGAAGTTGAATGATAAAATTTTTAATAAATCAAATTAATATTCTTTACGTTGATTTAATTTTTAAATAACATTTTTTTTAATATTTCCAAGGTACATATTGAAAGTTTCAGTCAGAAAATTTTCTGATTTATGAAATTACAACAACTGTACAATAGCATATATTTTTAAAATTTACTTATTAACAATTTAAAAGATTTACATTAATTCTATTTTACGATTTTATAATTGCATGTTTGCAAGTTCTAAAAAGATTTCAAAATAAATTTAAATTTAAAATGATTTTGAAAAGTCTTAAACCAAATGTAGATTTTTCAAGATTGTGACAAATGTTTGGAAGCTTTTAAAAAAATGTTGAAAGAATTGAAGAAAGTAAAAAATAAAATTTCTCAAGATTCATGGGAAAATTTGAAATGATTGTTTATTTTGAAAAATAAATTTTTTTTTAAATTTCTTTCATGAAAATATTCCATTATTATATTTTTAATAAATAATTAATGTGTGAATTCGGGAATTTGACTGTCGAATATTTCATGATTGGGCAATTTTCCGTCGAAAATAATTTTTGAATTTGTTTACATTATTAAATGTTCTGAAATTTTCCAGTTTGGGATTTATATATTTTGCAATTTTTTAATTTCGAAAATTGTCTTTTCCTGGAATTTTACAATGTCCGGAATTTTATTTTCTGGGATTTTTCAGTCGTTTTTAGAATGTTTTTATAAATGTCTTGAAATATTTTAAAATCTTTTCAAATTATCTTTAAAAATTAATGTTTAAAAATAAAAAATCATTGCAAATTTTCCCAGCCAAACGTCGAAGATTTTTATATTTGATAATAATTTATTTATGATTAAGAATTGAATAAGATCAAGTTGTAAATGATTGAATTTAAAATGTTGAAAACCCAATATTTGTTTTTATTAAAAATAAAGGTCAATAATGTTTTGAATAATTTGGATTAATATCTATTTCGTTATTAAAAAAATTTGATTAGAAAATGTTTATTATTCCAAAGTACATTTTGAAAGTTTCAATAAGAAAATTTTCTGAGTTATGAAATTACAAAAACTATACAATAGTATATATTTTTAAAATTAACATAATAACAATTTTAAAGTTTTACATTAATTCTATTTTACAATTTCATGACTGCATGTTTACAAGTTTTAAAAAGATTTAAAAATAAATTTAAATTTAGAAAGTTTTCGAAAATTTTTTAACCAAATGTAGATTTTTCAAGATTGTGACAAATATTTGAAAGCTTTTTAAAGAACTTTGCAAGAATTGAAGAAAATACAAAATAAAATTTCTTGAGATTAGTGGGAAAATTTGAAATGATTTTTTATTTTGAAAAATTAATTTTTAAATATAATTAAAAAACATTTTTTTAGACTTTTAAATATTTATAACATTTTTTAAATTAAACCTTAAAGAAAAATCTTTCATGAAAATATTCCATTAGTATATTTTTAATAAATAATTAATGTGTAAATTCGGGAATTTAAGTGTCGAATATTCTATGATTGTGCAATTTTCCGTCGAAAATAATTTTTAAATTTGTTTACATTATTAAATGTTCTGAAATTTTCCAGTTTGGGATTTATATATTTTGCAATTTTTTAATTTCGAAAATTGTCTTTTTCGCGAATTTTACAATGTCCGGAATTTTATTTTCTGGGATTTTCAATATTTGTTTTAATTATAAATCAATTATTGAGAATAAAGGTCAATAATGTTTTGAATAATTTAGATTAATATCTATTTCGTTATTTAAGAATGTTATTTAAAAATGTTTATTATTCCAAAGTACATTTTGAAAGTTTCAATTAGAAAATTAAAAAATGTATGCAAAATAATGCAATATTATTATTTTTTTCATTAACTTAATGAAAATTATAAAGTTTTACATTAATGTTATTTTATGATTTTAAACTTTTTATACATTTTTAACAGAAAACTTCCGAAGAAAGGAAAATAATTCTAAAATATTTTCAATACATAATTTTCTTTAGATTTAAAAAAATTATATTTTCACAAACAGTGCTGCCACACAAAAAGAAAAGAAAATATTTGAGGTATTCTTAAATATATTTTCGAAATCAAACAAATTCATGGATTGGAAAATTCCATAATTTGTTTGTAGATCACGCTACAAATTTTTCCAAGTATGAATAATAAACCTTGTTTCTTTTTAATAGATATCAACAAATTTTTAATTTCAATGTTGGTATGAGTGAAGGCCATCGCCAGTTGAGAATTTGAGAACCACTGCGATGCGCAACGGCCAAAGTTTAAAGATTTGTTGATATTGATATTTTGGCGCGTAAAAAGTGCCACAGTACAAAAAAGGGTGCAAAATACTCTGAAATAATTTAAAAAGCTAAAAAATGTGAGCACCATGAAACCAACAATGAAAGCCGGTGGCCCCAATGCCGATTTCACTCATCAAAAGGGATCCAAACGTGAGTAACACATAACCTCTTCCTAAACCTAACCTTCAAAAGAACTGTCATCCACTTTCAAATAATAAAATTCTTTTATTTACAGAATCCCCAGAAGAAACAAAAGCAATTTTAAGGAAACATATACAAGCATTAAAATCTCTAAAATCCGCAATCAAACAGAAACTCGACGTTTCCACAAATAATCTAGAAAACACCAGACGTTTTTCACAAACAGTCGAACTTTCCGAATCCCAGGTGAAAAAATTGCCTGTTTGTAATTTTTCATTAAAAAATGAGTTGTTTAATTTTTCTGGGATACAGTGCATTAAATCCTTCAAGGATGAGTACATTTTTCACTTCTTCGCCAAAGGCGAGGGGAATAAAAGTTGTGTTTACTCTGTGCAGTTTTTTAATGTTGATAACAAGGGTGAAATTGGAAAGTACGTAATGCCCAAGTTTATGGATATAGAGTTGATTTTGAAGGAAACTCCTCTGGATAATATTACTTATGCTGTGCAATTTATACGAAATTGCAAACATTACATTGATTGCTATCACAACAGGATGGATCAATTCATTACACTCAAGGTATTTGGTTTCAATTTAGTCTAGGCTAAAAAAATCTTCAATTACTATTAACATAGAATCTTTTATAAACGAAATTAAACAGTATTTCAGATACAAATTTTAAAATGTCACATTTATTAATTTATTTTAAGGCAGGGTTCTACTTTCAACGCGCGAAAAAATGCGAATTTTTGGTAATTTTTTTTTTAAACATTAAGAAAGATATAGATGTAGGGTTTGTTATGCTTAATAGATATACTCTTAAAATACATTTTAACAATTTTGTTAGTTCATTATATGAGCTCTATATACATTTAAATAGCACTTTTCTCAAAACCACGTTTTTACCGCTTGTTAACGAAATCTCCGAAATTACCGAATCGATTGGTCTGAAATTTTCAGCACATATTCTATACATATACATCAACCATAGTGTTCTAAAGAGCTTAAGAGCTCGGAGAAATTCTCACGAGCATGAGAATATGCTCGACCTTTATGTGCTTTGAGAATTTAGTGAGCATTATGAGAATTTGAATTAGGATTAAAAAAATCGTATTTTCGACTTTTATTAATAATAATTAAATTTTTTAATTTCGCGGAAAAATTCATCGCTTTAAATTTTAAACGGGTGGTTTCTAAATTCTTCTAGGTATAAAACCAACCATACACCTATAAGATTAATAATATTAACGCAAAATACATTTTTTATTTATAAATATATTTAAAATACTTTTTCGTGGTGTTTTCAAGTCAAAAAGATAAATTTTCAACCAAAGAAATGAATTTGTACCTAAAACGATCAATCTTCAACCGAAAATATGAATTTTTAACCAAATAGTCAGTTGAATTTTCAGCCCAAAATATTAATTTTTTCTACCAAAAAAGAGTAATTTTCAACAAAGTTTATGAATTTTTATCTAAAAAATATCAATTTTCAACCAAGATTAGAACAGTTAAAATGTCAGAAAAATAAAGGTTGAACAAACAAAAAAACGAATTTAAACAAATATATATTTTCTTTTCATAACAAAGAAAAAATATTTTTTAACCAAAAACAGAAGAATTAAATTTTCAGTTGAGACAATCAATTTGGAAAAAATTAATTCTCAAGAAAAGAATTCAATAAAAAAGATAAATTTACAAACAAGAAATAGAATAGTTCAATTTTCAGTTGAAAAAGTAAATTACAAAAAAAAGTTTTCATCAAAATTAATTAATTTTCAACTATAAAGAAACGAATTTTCAACCAAAGAAATGAATTTTTTAATAAAATGATGAATCTTCAACCAAGAATATGAATTTTCAGCAAAAAATATATATTTAAAAAAAATATTTTTTGACCAAAAATAGAAGAATTGAATTTTCTACTAAAAAGAAACAAATTTTTAACTAAAGAAATGAATTTTTAATCACAATGATGAATTTTCAACCAAAAACATTAAATTTTGTCCAAATGGTGGATTTTTCAGTCCAAAATTCTAAAGATGATTTTTCTGTCAACAAAAAAAATAAATTTCAACTACATTGTTTTTTTTTCAATGAGAGTAATGAATTTTTAACAATAAAAAATAGTTAAATTTTATACTATTCAGATAATTTTTCAACAAAAAAGCTTTCATTTCTATCAAAAAAGGTAAATTTTCCACAAAAAATGGAATAGTTCAAGTGAATTTTCAACTAAAATTATGAATCTTCAGCTAAGAAAATTTTATTTTTAACTAAATGCATGAATTTTAAACTAAGAAGATAAATTCTCTACCGAAAATAAAGTAGGATAATTTTCAGTTAGTAAAATAAATTTTCAATCAAAAAACAAACTAATTTTCAAGCAAAGGAATGAATTTTTAAACAAAAAGATGAAATTTCAACTAATGAGAGTATTCTTTTACTAAAAAAATACGGCTTTTCAACAAATAGTTAGATTTCGAGTAAAAAAATTAATTTTGAATCAAAAATAAGAAATTATGTCCAAATAGTGGATTTTTCAATCCAAAAGACGAATTTTCTATCAACAAAAAAGAAACGAATTTTCAGATAAACAGTTTCTTTTCAATAAAAGAAATGAAGTCTTAGCAAAGAATAAAATAGTTGAATTTTCTACTACACAGATAATTTTTTAACGAAAAAGATTGTATTTCTATCAAAAAAGGTAAATTTTCCACAAAAAATGGAATAGTTAATGTGAATTTTCAACTAAAATTATCAATCATCAACTGAAAAAAAATTTAATTTTCAACCAAACTCATGAATTTTCAAGTAAAAAGATAAATTATCGATCAAAAATAAAATATTTGAATCTTCAGTTAGTGAAATAAGTTTTCACACAAGAAAGAAACGAATTTTCAAACAAAGAAATTCATTTTTAACAAAAAAGATGAAATTTCATACTACAGAAAAAAGTGCGGATTTTCAACAAATAGTTAAATTTTCAACGAAAACAGATTTATGTTCAACTAAAAATAGAATAGTTTCATTTTCAGTGAAAAAATTAATTTTCAACGAAGTAGTATATTTTTCAATCCAGAAGATTAAATTTCTATTAGAAAAGATAAATTTCCGACAAAAAATGGAACTTTTATACATTTCCAGTTAAAAAATTAATTATAAATAAGAAAAATCTCATTTTCAACTAAAAAGATCAATTTTCAACTAATAAGATGAATTTTTAACAAAGTACATGAATTTTCAACCAAATATTTGAATTTTTAAAGGAATTTCCAACCAAAAGGATGAATTAGTCACCAAGAAGATTAAATATTCTCCCACGAAATTCGAGTTTTCAATAAAATACAGGAATTTCGAACCGAATATTTGAATTTCTAACATAAGAAGATAAATAATTGTGAACCAAACATATACGAGTTATGTTTTCAGTTAAAGCAATTAATTTTCATCTAGTATACAAAAAAAAGCTTTTTAAAACCAGAAAGACGAATTTTCAACAAATAAAGATTTTTCACTAAAGAAAGAAAATTTTACCTAAATGGTTGAACCTTCAAGCCAAAAGACGATTTTTCTCTACAAAAATTGAATTTACAAACAAAAAATATGACTTCAGCAAAAAAATTATTTTTTTTTTACTGAAAAAAGGAGAATTTTCAATTAAAAAAGATCAATCTTAAAAAAATGGAAAAGTTACATTTTCAGTTAAAAACTTAATTTTAAACAAAAAAAAACGGGACTTCCACTAAACAGTTAAATTTTTAACGAAAGACATAAGCCTTCAATAAAAAAAAAAATGTTGAACAATGTAGTTCAACTTTTACCCAAGTAGTTGAATTTTCAATTTAAAAAGATTAATTTTTAATAAAATAGTTAAACTTTCAACCAAAGGGGCAAATTTTAATCTAAGAATAGAACTCTTCAACAACAAAAAAATGTTTTCTTAACAAAGTGATTCAACCAAATCTTACAAATAAAATAGTTGAATACTCAAGCAAAGAAGAATAATTTCTCACAAAAAAGTGGCATTTTCATTAAAAAAAGGAAATTTCTACCAAAGCGGATGAATTTATGAATTAAAATGATAAATAAAAAAAAAATAGTCGAATTTTCTATTAAAAAAGATTTTAGTTGACTTTTCACGATCAAAATGTGAATTTTTAACCAAGAAATAAGTTTCTACGAACAAAATTGAATTTTTCATCCAAAAAGACGAATTTCTTCAACCAAAAGGGATGAATTTTGAACGAAATGGTTGAATTCTATACCAAATAGTTGAATTTTTTAGCCAAGTTTTAATCAAAAAGTAAATTTTCTACAAAATAGATAAATTTTCAAAAAAATAAAATATATAATTTTCAACCAAGAAGTGTGACTTTTCATCAAAAGTGTTGAATTTTAAACCAAACAGTTGCATTATCATCCAACAACGATGCAATTTCTGCTAAAGCAGGTGAATTTTGAAATCAGAAAAACAAATTTTCAAAAAAGGAGTTGAATTTTCAAGCGAACAGTTGCATTTTTATTCAAGAAAGATGAATTAAAAAAGAACTTCAAAAAATAGTTGAATTTTCATCCAAAGAAGATTCCAGTTCACTTTACAACACCAAATTTCAACCAAACAGTTGCATTGTCCAAGAAAAATGAAAATTCTACTAAAAGAGGTGAATTTTTAAATCAAAAAGACAAATCTTTTAAATAAAATAGTTGAATACTCAAGCAAAGCAGAACCATTTTTAACCAAAAAGTTGCATTTTCATTTAAAAAAATAAATTTCTACCAAAGCGGATGAATTTATAAATCAAAAAGATTAATTTAAAAAAAATAGTAGAATTTCCGTTTAAAAAAGATTTTAGTTGACTTTTCACGATCAAAATATAAATTTTCAACCAAGAAATAAGTTTCTACGAAAAAGATTGAATTTTCGATGCAAAAAGACGAATTTTTACCCAAAAAAAATGATTTTTCAACAAAGTTGATGAATTTTCCACCCAATAGTTGCATTTTTATCTAAAAAAGATGAAATTTCTCTTAAAACAGATGAAATTTTATTTAAAAAGAAACAAGTTTTTTAAAAATAGTTGAATTTTCATCCAGAAAAGATTCCAGTTGACTTTTCGAGATCAAAATATTAATTTTTCCACAAAAAATAAGTTTCTACGAATAAAATTGAATTTTTCATTTACACCAAAATATGAATTAAAAAAAAAAGTAAATTTTCTACGAAATAGTCCAATTTTTAATAAAACAGTAGAATTTTCCAACCAAAAGTATGACTTTTTAACTAAATAGTTTTATTTACAACCAAGCAGTTGCATTTTTATCCAAGAAAGATGAAATTTCTCTTAAAACCGATAAATTTTTAATTAAAAAAAAAATGTTTAAAAATAGTTGAATTTTCATCTAAAACAGATTTCAGTTCTCTTTTCAA
>CAKNXH010078796.1:7420-18467 GCA_932178445.1 Andricus quercusramuli | reverse complement strand
GCCAAAATATTAAATTCAACCAAAAAGTAAATTTTATACGAAATAGTTAAATTTTCAACAAAAAAGCAGAATTTTCAACCAACAAGCATGACTTTTCAACAAAATTGTTGAATTTTAAACCAAATAGTTGCATTTTTATTGAAGAAAGATGAAATATTCCTTTCGAAATAGATAAATAGAAAAAAACTGCAAAAAAATATTTAAATTTTCATCCAAAGAAGATTGCAGTTCACTTTCCAACACCAAAATAAAAATTGTAAACTATAAGTTACTTTTCTGCTAAATGGTCGAATTTTTGACCAAAAAGTATGACTTTTCAACAAGGTTGTTAAATTTTTAACCAAACAGTTGCATTGTCCAAAATACATGAAAATTCTAGTAAAACAGGTGAATTTTTAAATCAAAAAGACAAATTTTCAAAAAAAGAGGTGAATTTTTATCTAAAAGGATTTTAATAGACTTTTCTAGAGAAAAATACAAATTTCAAACAAAAAGTAAATTTTCTAGGAAATAGTTGAAATTGCAACAAAAGGTTAATATTATACGCATCCCCAAAACATAATTTCTAGGGTACAAACTTTAGCCTGATCTTTTAAGTGAAACTTAGTTCTGAGAAGACGTGTAGGGCTACCATACGTCCTTCTTTGGAAGGATTTGTCTTTTTTAATCTTGTCCTTCGAAATCTTTTTAGTCATAATGGGAATTTTCAATTAAAAAAGATGAATTGTTTGCAGTTAAAAAAAATTAATTTTCAAAAAACGGTTACATTTTCCAACAAATTGATGAATTTTTAAGTAAAATGATGAATATTGAGCTGAAATAGTTGAATTTTAAACCAAAAAGGAGAATTTTTAACTCAAATGATAAAACTTTATCTGGAATAATTGAAATTTCAAACAAAAAGGTCAATTTTCAACGAAGATTAATTTCTACCAAAAAGGCTACTTAAAAAAAAAATCAATCAAAAATTGAATAGTTAAATTTTCAGTTAAAAAATTAATTTTTAACAAAAAAGAATTTTCAACGAAATAGTTACATTTTTAACGATAGAAATTAATTTACAATTATAATGATAAATCTTAATTAAAAAAGTGAATTTGGAACCAAATAGTTGAATTTTCGACCAAAAAGGTGAATTTTCAACCATAAAGATTAATTTTCTATCAAAAAAGACGAATTTACAACGAAATACGTGAATTTTTAACTAAAAAAGATCAATTTTCAACCAAAAATAGAATAGTTATATTCACCGTTAAAAAAAATGATTGTTAACCATAATGAATTTGCAACAAAATAGTTAAATTTCTAATCAAAAAAATTAATTTTCAACAAAATACATGAATTTAAAAATAAAAACAAAGATAAATTTTCAACCAAAAATGGAATAGTTAAATTTTTAGTTAAGAAGTTAATTCTCAACCAATTAAAAACAAATTTCCAACAAAATTGTGAAATTTTCAACAACAAACTTTTTTTTCAATTAAAATGTTGAATCATCAACCAGAAAAATTAATTTTCAACAAAAAATGTAGTAATAGTTGATATTTCAAAAAAAAAAATAAAAAAGATTTTAAATTAGAACCAAAAACAGTTGAATGCAAACAAAGAAAATGCATTTTCAACAAAATAGTTAAAAGTCCTCCATCATTTTTCGTTGATAATTCATCCTTTTGGTTAAATTCGACTGCTTTTTAATTAAAATAAAAATATTTTTTTGATTGAAATATCAAATGTTACATTTTTAGTTGAAAATTAACCTTTTTTTTATTGAAAATCCCAATACTTGGTTAAAAGCTGAACATTTTTGTTAAAAAATCCTGTTTTTTGCGTGTTGAAGATTCATCATTTTAATTGAAAATTCAACAGTTTAAATGTTTTGTTGAACATTCGTCTTTTCGCTTGAAAGTTCAACTATGTGGTTGTAAATACGACTTTTTGGTCTAAAATAAATTTGTTTGTTCAAAAGTCATATTTTCCGTCTCAAAAGTTAACAATTTTCTAAAAATTGGATTTTGCAGCTGGAAAACTAAATTTTTTTGTTGAAAATGCATCTCTTTAGTTATAAAACTAATTTGCTTTTTTGAAATTTCATCTTTTAAGGTCGAAGTATCAACTATTACATTTTTTGGTTGAGAATCCAGCTTCTTTGTTTGAAAATTCAATCTCGAATTCAACTAATTGGTTGAAAGTTGAACTACTTTGATAAAAATTAATTTTTTTTGCTGCAGACTAATTTCAAAATATCAGTTTTCATCAATTATCAAAATTACACGTCCTTGCTTTTCGTTTCTATTATTTTAAATAATAGATACTATAAAATACAAAAATTTTGTATCAATAATACTTTTATATATATAAATATATTTTTAATTGCGCGAGATAAAAAAATAGTAGCGCGCCTGTTGGGCGTGTTTATTTTCTATTTTTTTTTTAATTCTGTTTAAAAATATTTCATATTATTGGATTTTTGATGGTATTTATATTTATTTTAATTTTTCTTTTCAGAAATCCCTGCGAAAAGTTACAAATTGCAATCTGTTCAATATAAAACTAAGTTACGAATACGTAAACATTGAACTGCTCAGTGTTTATGATAAAGAATCAGAGGTCCATATAAGTATTATATTGTACTTAGTGTACAATTTGAAGGAAACAAGGCCTTTTCTAATAAAAATTGACAGTTTGCGTGGTACGCCGCTCAACAAAGAAACCGAGAAAGGCTTAAAGACATATTTGAAAGCCTTCAAAAAATTATCTTTGATTGAAGCTTTGGAGAGCATTGAAAACGAAGAGGATCCATTTTTTTCCTGGCAAAAGACAGGAGAGGACCGAATTGAACTATATCAGGATTCAGAAGAGTCTTCTTCTTCGGAAGAATTCGTACCACAAAGAAATCGGAAACGTAGAAGGGTAAGTAAATTATAATAAAAAATTTTCGCAAATTTTATAGAGAATATAGATAATGAGTTAAGGGAAAGCGTTCAAGGAAAAAAGAAAATGAAACGAAAGGTATTTTATTTTAGAAAACTCTAAAAATTCTTGAGGTTAGATATTTATTATAATAGTACCATTTAATAATCAAATTTAAGAGTAACTTTTTCAGAAAATGATTGAGTGAGAGAATTTCAAGTCTATTTAGCTTTAATAAATATCCTTTCTGTGTAGAAACACCGCGGCGTCAAAAAAAAGAATTCTTGGGTAAAGACTGATGTAATCAAGAAAAGAAAGGGTAGTATAAACCCAAGACCCAGTGAAGCAGATATCAGCAAATTTCTCATGAAATATAAAAATGTATCCAAATCAAAGGTAAGATTTAAAGTTGAATATTCAATCAATTAAGCGTCGAAATTAAACGCTGAAATCGGATTTTTGATTTATATTTTGACTCTTTTTAATTTTCATCAAACAGTACTTGATATTAAAATTGAAATAAGTAAACAGGCTGATCGAAGAACTTTATTTTAAAAATTCCCTGACTTTCGCCTGATTTTTCCCCTATCAATTTTCCATTTTCTCTGGCCGTTGACGGGATGTCTACCCTACCAGGAAAACCTGGAATAGTTGATACATTTTTATACACCTGGAAAAACGCGGCAGTGTCAGAGATTTTTTTTTAAATGTTAGTGAATTTTTTCGAGAGCATGCTTAATTTTTTCTTATTGCAATATAAAATTGAATAAAAATGATTCTTCATTTGTAAAAGTAGCTTCACATTATTTTATTAAACTATTTTGTTTAAAATTCGTTTTTTTTTCTAAATTTTTTCTATTTTTGGTTGAAAACTGATCGTTTATTTGAATTTTTTACTCTCTTGGCTGAAAAATCTTTCTTAGATGAAAATTCAACTCATGATGAAAATCAGTCTTTTTTGGTTAAAACCAACTGTTTTTTATTTGAAATTAAAATATTTTTTAGTTTAAATATCCATATTACTACATTTCTCGTTCAGAATTCATTTTTTTTAGAATAAAAATTTAATAACTAATTTGTTGAATGTTAAATCCTCTTGTTGAAGATTAATTTTGCTGTTGTTGAAGATTCATAATTTTAATTTCAAATTCATCTGAAATTAATTTTTTAAACTGAAAATGTAACTATTCCAGTTGAATATTCTATCATTTTAGTTGAAAATTAATCTCTTTGGTTGAACATTAATTTTTCAAACTAAAAATTTAACTATTCAATTTTTGGTTGAAAATTATCTTTTTTGTTGGAAAGTCAATTATTCTAGTTAAGGATTCATTTTAGTTTAAAATGCATCTTTTTGTTTCAAAAATCAGCTATTCCAGTAGAAAATTCGTAATTTTAGCTGAAAATTCATTTATTTTTAGTTGAACATTAATTTTTCAACTGTAAAATTAACTATTCAATTTACGGTTCACAATTCATCATTTTCAGACGAAAGTTCATACATTTTGTTGAAAATTCGACTTTTTTGTTAGAAAATAATTTTCTTGGTAGAATATTCATCTTTTTGGTTGAAAATTTAATTATTTTAGTTAAAGATTTATCATTATAGTTGAAAATTAATTTTTTTTGTTTAAAATTCATCTATTCCAGTTAAAGATTCATCAGTTTGGTTGAAAATTAATGTTTTAACTGAAATTATTCCATTTTTAATTGAAAACTGATCTTCTGTAGTTCAAAATTCAACTATTTTGTTAAAAGTTGATGTATATTGTTGAAAGTTCGTCTTTTTTGGTAGAAAATTAATTTTCTTGTTTGAAAATTTATCTTCAACAAAATACATTCATTTATAACCAAATAGTTGAATTGAAAACTAAGAAGATTAATTTTATACCGATTAATTTTCATTGAAGAGAATTCATTTTGAACACAAAAAAAAAACGGATTTTCTTCCAAACAATTTAATTTTGTACCAAAAAGTTCAATTCCATAATAAATTGTTGAATTTTTTAGCCGAAAGGATGAATTTTCTATAAACCGGGTAAATTTTCAACCCGAGAATGTGAATTAACAACAATAAAGTTCATTTACAACCAATCAGTTTAATTTTCAACAAAACAGTTAAATTGTCAGTTAACAAATTTACATTTTAACAAACAAAAAAAAAGAATGTTCAACTAAAATTAGGAATCTCCAACCAAAAAATTAACTTTTATGAAAGCAGTTCAACTTTCAATCAAGGAGATGAATTTCCAACACAAATTTTTTTAATTAAAAGTGAAAAAAGTTAGATTTAACCAACAAAGACGATATACTTGATTTTTACTTGAAGACAAAATACTTGATTTTTAACAAAAAATTGATTTTATGTAAAAAAAGGCCAGTTTTCAACAAAATACATACATTTTTAACCAAATAGTTAAATTTTTTTACTAAAGTCTTGAATTTTCGGTTTGAAACTACGAATTTTCTACCAAGAGGTTAAATTTTCAAGACAAAAGTTGAATTATCAATTTAAAAAAATTTTGTTAGTCAGGAAAGAAAAACATTTCAATCAAATTGTTGAAATTTCAAGTAAAAAAAAAAAATTTTTCAACATAACAGTTGAAGGAGGGGGAAGACTGTGAAGTCTGCGATAAATAAATAGGAATTTTGATAATTTATTGTCTAAAGAATAGTATTTTGAATAAATATTAAAGTTAATTTATAATACATGAAAAATTGTATGTATTAGTATGTAGACTATTTTCGATTTCTAATCGTGAGTCCGAGGCCTGAAATTCCTTCAAATATTATAAAATCTCTTGAAATCCTGTAAGGTTACATGAAATCTGATATTTTTTGAAATTTCTTAAATACTTTGAAATCTTTTGGAATACCTTGACATTTTTCAAAGCTTTTGAAAATTCCTTGGAATAATGAAATATGCTAAAATCTTTTAAATTCTTTCAAATCTTTCAAATTTCTTAAAAATCTTTGCAAATACCTGGAAATATTTGAAAATCTCTTAAAATCTCGTGAAATTACATAAAATCTGGTGATGTTCCTTAAAATCTCTTGAAATTTTTTATGTTTCATGAAATCCTTTAATATCTTAAAAAATTTATTAAAAGCCTTTAAAATCCTTTAAAATTACTGAAATTTTTGTAGCATGAATATTCAACCAAATACTTCAATTTTCAACTAAAAAGGAGCCATTAATAACCAAAAATAGAATAGTTAAGTTTTCTGTAAAAAAAAAATAAAAAATTTTCAAAATAATTAAATATTTCACTGAAGAGATGAATTCTCAGAAAAAAATTAGCAGTTGATATTTTAAGAAAAAGCGATTTCAATTCTAAATAAAAAAAGTTACATTCAACAAATATGTATTTTTAATTAGAAAATATGACTTTTCAACCAAATTGTCTGTTTTTGAATAAATGATTATTTAATATGTTTTTTTTTAAATACCTGAGTTTTGGATTCACAATATATTTGAGCCTTTTTGTTTAAAAATAATTTTTTGCACAAATTGTCTTGTTAATATTGTATCTCTAATTATCCTCTTAAAAATTATTGTTTAACATAGTATTTCAGCTTTTAACCAATTAGTTGAATATTCAACCAAAAAAGATGATTTTTTCATGACAAATGTCATAGCTGATATTTCAAACAAAAACTACTTTAATTTTGAATGAAATAAATTTGCAAAAAAGCAGTTCCATTTTTAACTAAAAAAGATTAAATTTCTACCATAAGAGATGAATTTCTAAACCAAGAAGAAAATCAAGAAGAATATTTTTGATAATTGATGTGAATTGATAGCGTAACTTCAGAACTAATATATAATATTTTTGTACAATATATAGGTAATCAAGCCGTTGCATTTTTGTTCAAAAATAGCAGTTTCCTACGACGACTTCGATTTTCGGTTCAAAATTCCAACAACCTAAAACTCAAAAAGTTGGGAATCCTCTTAAATTTGTTTTTCATATTCTCAATTTTTATTTAAATATGCGACTTCAACTTATTGAAAAATGATGAAACTTTAAAATCTATTGATTTTTATATAAAAATGACCATTTTCGATAAAAGCAATGATAACATAATCTAAAATTGTTGAAAATTGGGAGGCTTAATGATGATTTCTTTTCAAAAATGTTAATTTCCGGTAAAAAAAAAACTAACGAAACCTAAAATTTAAAGAAATTTCAAGTCTTCATTGAAACTTTAGACTTTTTTGATTGCTGGCATATTTAAAATGCGGAATATAAGAATCCAAATTTTCTTACGTTAAATATCTTCTTTAACAGAAGTAAATTATATTCTTCAAATTGCAGATTTTTATTCATTTATCGTTTTTCAGGATCCAAAAGAATCTGAAAAGGAAGCGTCTGAAAAGGAAGCATCAGAAAAGGAAAAGTCTGACGAAGAAAATTTATCAGAAGCATCAACGATAAAACTAAATCGAGTAGAATCGGCCCCAGTCAAAAATACTGAGATTGTAGAAAGAGTCAAAGAGAAAAAAGCTGAACGAAGAGATCCTGTGATGGAGAAAATCAGTGAACACGAAACATCAGGAGAGGGAAGAGTTTTGAGATCGAAAACAAATTCTCCGACAAAAGCTGGTCCTCCAAGCGAAGCTACACCGAAAAAAGTTGATACTCTGAAAAAAGCTTTGACTCCGAAGAAAAGTCCCGTAAAAAAACCATCACCTCGGCCAAAAAGACTGGTTACACCTAAGAAGATAGCGCCATCAAAAAAAGTAGTTTCTCTAAAAAAATCCGCTATACCCAAGATCACAATTTCTCCGAATACTTATAAAACAAAATTGAGGCAAACTAGTTTGAAATTTACAGCTCCCAGTCAAAATTCTCCATCAATAGAAACTACAGCAACAATTAAACTTGATTATCATTCAAGACTTTTGAGATCAAAGGTTGTGACGAGCACTCCAATGGTATTCTCGCGAAAAGATGTGAAACGACCCGTCGAACCTGAACTCGATATAAGTGAAATTAAATCTAACATAAATCCGCAGAAAAAACTTAAATTTCAAAATTTGGTTGTGCTTGAAAGACTGGAGACAGTTCAACTAGCACGAAAACCGGAGGCAAAAAGTGGTATTAAGAAACCGACTCAAGTGAAAAAATAGACAGTCTGACTGAGGAACATTTACATAGAAGTTATGTATTATTTTCAATGGATTTATTGTACATATCAAGTATTTCTTTCGAAGTTTGTGTATTTATAGTTAAAGTCTTGAGGAGTAAAAGTAGTAAGAGGATATGAAAAGTATTTCACGCATACTTTGTAAAGAGTTTGATTTAATTATAATTAATTATAGTTATTACTTCTAATCAATAACTCGTAATTAATATATTCTCATATGCAGAGAATGAAAGCGGGTAAAAAATGAATTCCTGTGAGACTGTGCATAATAAATCAAAATGAATTCTTGTGTAATTCAGTTTTTTTAATGCATATTTTAATAAGCAGGTAGATGGAATAGTTTATTCAGTGTTAGAAAAGGAAATCCATAGGCTTCGAACAAGGATTATAAAGTTCGATTTTAAATAACGTTTCTTTTTGTTCACGATATTACATTTTTCCAAGTAAGAGTTATATATCAGGAAACTTGTAAGCATATGAAGAGTTACTTATTCTATTGGAAAGGCGTTCGAAGCCTGCAGTAAAATATAAATGGTTTTTACAGACTTCACAGACCAAAATTCTCTCAAAACAGGGGAATTAGGGTGATTTTTCACGAAAATGGGGGCATAAGTTTCAACTAAAAAGGTGAATTTTATACCAAGAGTTGCATTTACAACCAATTAGTTGAAATTTCAAGCAAAAGAGATAAAGTTTGAACAAAAAAGTTGAATTTTCATCAAATTTGTAAGTAAACAGTTAAATTTTCTGACAAAATAGTTGAATTTTTAACCCAAAAAGACGCATTTTCAACAAAACAGTTGAATTTTCAACCAAAAACGATGCTTTCTTAACAAAATAGTTGAATTGTCAACAAAATAATTCATTTTTAATCAAACAGTTGCATTTATAACCAAAAAAAGATTACACATCTTCTAAAAGATAAAAAAAAGGTTAGATTTCAACTAAATAGTTGAACTTTCAACCCAAAAAGACGAATGTTCAACAAACAGAGAAACTTAAAACCAAAAAACATTAAATATCTGCCAAGAGATGAATTTCCAAGCGAAAAGAAGAATCTTCAACATAAGAGTTCAATTTTCAACGAAGAAAGATTTTTCAATCCTGAAAGAAAACAAATTTCAACCACAATCTTGAATGTTCTAACAAAAAAGAGGAATTTTCTTCAAAACACTTGACTTTTCAAACTGAAAATGTGAGTTTTTACCAAAAAGGTTAGTGTTCTACTAAATAGTTAAATTTTCAATAAAAAAAAACAAACGAATTGTCAACAAGAAAGTTGGATTTTTAACCAAGAAGAATGACTTTTTGAAAAAATAATTAATTATCAACGAAACAGTTGCATTTTTACCAAAAATAGATTAAATTTCTGCTAAGAGATGAATTTTTAAAGAAAAGCGAAGAATTTTCAACAAAGAGCTGAATTTGCATTCATGAAAGAAAACAAATTTTAACCACATTGTTGAGTTTTCAAACGCAAAATACGAATTTTCTATAAAAAACTTGAATTTTCGACCAAAAAATTACTTTTCAACCAAATATTTGAATTTTCAACCCAAAAAGACTTTTTACCAAATAAATAATTATTAATCAAACAGTTGCATTTTTAACCAAAAAATAATACATTGTTACCAGGAAATGAATTTTCAAAGAAAAAAGTCCAATTTTTAACAAAAAAATGGAATTTTCAACGAAAAAAGATTTTTCAATCTTGAAAGCAAAAAAAGTTCAACCAAATTGTTGAATTTTCAAAACCTTGTTGAATGTTCTAGCAAAAAAGACGAATTTTCTACAAAACAATTGAATTTTCAACCTGAAAATATGAATTTTCAACCAAAAAGGATGACCTTTTAACAAAATAGTTGAATTTTCAACAAAATAGTTAATTTTTTTTGCAGTTTTTTTCTATTTATCTATTTTAAATGAAATATTTCATATATATTCAATAAAAATGCAACTGTTTGGTTTCAAATTCAACAATTTTGTTGAAAAGTCATACTTTTTGGTTGAAAATTCTGCTTTTTTGTTCAAAATTTAACTATTTTATAGAAAATTTACTTTTTGGTTGAAAACAAAACTATTTTGTTAAAAAGTCACACTTTTCGTTGAAAATTCTACTGTTTTAATAAAAATTTAACTATTTCGTAGAAAATTTACTTTTTGTTAAAAATTCATATTTTGGTGTGAATAAAAATTTCAATTTTGTTCGCAGAAACTTATTTTTTGTTGAAACATTTATATTTTGATCTTGAAAAGTCAACTGGAATCTTTTCTGGATGAAAATTCAACTATTTAAAAAAAATGTTTTTCTTTTTAAATAAAATTTTTTCTTTTTTAAAAGAAATTTCATCTTTTTTAAATAAAAATGCAACTATTGGGTGGAGAATTCAATAATTTTGTTAAAAAGTCATCCTTTTTGGTTAAAAATTCGTCTTTTTCGATCGAAAATTCAATCTTTTTCGTAGAAACTTATTTCTTGGTTGAATATTCATATTTTGATCGTGAAGAGTCAACTAAAATCTTTTTTAAAAGAAAATTCAACTATTTTTTAAATTTATCTTTTTGATTCATAAATTCATTCGCTTTGGTCGAAATTTCTGTTTTTTAAAATGAAAATGCAACTTTTTGGTCAAAAACTATTCTTCTTTGCTTGAGTATTCAACTATTTTATTTGAAAGATTTGGTTGAATCACTTTGTTAAGAAATCATTTTTTTGAGAGTTATATTTCTAGCTGAAAATTTATCCCTTTTGGTTGAAGAAATTCTTCTTTTTGGATGAAAAATTCAATTTTGTTTGTAGAAACGTATTTGTTGGTTAAGAATTCATATTTGGATCGTGAAAAGTCAACTAACATCTTCTTTTTACAGAAAATCCCACTATTTCTTTTTTAAATTTATCTTTTTGATTTATAAATTCATCCGCTTTGGTAGAAATGTCTTTTTTTTTAATGGAAACGCCTCTTTTTGGTTGAAAACTATTCTTCCT